>BDJD01005845.1:0-11775 GCA_002564525.1 Rosa multiflora
CAGTTCAACCTCATATCCACTCATGGACCTAGACCTAGGGGTGGGCGTTTTCAACCGAGAGTCCGAGAAACCGGCTCGATCAGGACTGAAACCAACCATTTGGGTTGGTTTTCAAAGCTGACTTCCTCGGGTCGGGCTAAACCGAACCGATTAAAGTGTCATTCGGTTCGGTCTCGGTTTCAGTGTTTTCAGAACCGATCCGGACCAATATTTGGTACATGTTTACATCTCTGCATTTCTACTTGTTTAGTTTTGACAGGTTTATGTTTAGTTTCTGCATTTTTGCATTTGTAGTTTGCAGTTTTGCTTAGCTTCTGCATTTCTGCATTTATACTTTACAGTTTAATTTGCTTTCAATTCTGCATTTCTGCATTTTTATGTTTACAGTTTTGTTTAGTTTATGCATTTGTACGTTACTGCTTTACTGCTTTAGTTTGCAGTCTTTGAATCTGCAATTCTGCAGTTTGCAGCTCCAGTGAATCTGCAATTCTACAGTTTGCATAGTTCTGGAAAAACAGTTTTCTTGGCCCGAAAAATCGAAACACCGGACCGATTGTGTTTGGGTCGGTTTCTCATCGGTTTCAACTGCTCAACACACCGATCCGGACCAATCCGCTAGTGTCGGTTTCGGACTCGGTTTTCAGCTTTTTCGGACCGAACCGATTCCAACCCAGCCCTACCTAGACCTATGGTTTTCACAAACTTCACTATAGTTTATAAATAAACTTTTGTTCAATGTCTTAACGAATTTGGAAATAAAGAGCTTGATCTGTCTAAATTCTGAGCATTGCACGTACTCCAAGCTATCGTTTTTGCCAAAAGATGTATGTGTTGCTTAATTTTTATTTATTTTTAAAACATACACTTATCTTTACATGAATGATTGTTTGATGTTTTAATGATATTTGTAATTGTCATGCAATATCCACTATCTTTTGCTAGTCAAAGAACATATTTTTTTATTTATTAGATAAACAACTCAAATGCTATTACTAGTCTTTCGTGAGTCGAACTCACAACCTCCCATTTACGAAGGGGAGACTAAGAACAGATTTTGGTTATGAAGTACTAAATGACATATTTAGTTTTTTTTTTTGTACTAAATGACATATTTAGTAATTTTTTGTATTATACGAGAATAAAACACGTACTAACGTTTTTTTTCTAAAAAATTTCTAAAAATACTTATGTACTTTGTATTTTTAAAAAGGACTCGTTAAATTTTTCGTACTTTTGAAGCTAAAAGTATTATACACGTACTATACATGATTTTTACTATTTTTTCCGTACTTTACACATTATTGAATAAAAATGAATTAAAAATTAAAAATTTAATTGATTAAAAATATTTTGCCGAATTTTTCGGTGAACTATTTAATAAAATATCTGAGTAAGACACATACGTACTTTTGGCGTACTATGCACGTCCCTTTTTTACTAACTATGCTAAATGATCATTGGGTGTCTGTTACTACTGGACACAAGGGTTATTTTTTTAAAACTTGCGCAAAAGCATTAGAGAAGGTGGAGGACAAGTCCAAAGTTGCCAAGGTATACTAATTTCCCATGCAAGATTAATTTTTTAGTGGTTATCTTATAAATAGTATGTGATTCACGAGCATGTTCACCTAGTCAATAACTGACTAAAAAAATTATACTCAACCACCATTGGATGTAAATCTAATGGTGGAATGAATTATTTTTAAATTAAGTTGTTTTGTTTTTAACCGTTAGATTTACATTTAAAGGTGATTAAACATACTTTCTTTGGTCAGTTTCTGACTAGGTGAATACCACTGTTAAATATTTGTTATATGATCATTATGATGCAATGATTTCCAAATAGCAGTTTGGACCTGGGGTTGGTCAAGCAAACCAATAAAGATGCTCTTCATCCACAATTCCACATCACCAACCAATAGATAAAAGGCATGAGAAGACCTAAGCATATTACCTATACTAAAGCGCTATCTCACCGTGAATAGTAACGTTCGTATTGATTTACTCTTTTACCCCTTTTTGTTTCTTAATTACGACACTGCCATTCAATGTTCTGAGGGTGAGAGATGTCTTCTAGGTCTTTAACGAGAGGAAGAGGTCTTCTGCGAGATTACAGAAAGAAGAAAAGGGATGTGAGAGCTCTTCTGCGAGAGACATCCACAGAAAGAAGAAGAGAGAAATTCACATCACGAGACTGATCGGACAGAGGAGGAGAAGAAGGGGACGAGAAGAAGAGGAATCTGGGTAATTGGATATTGATCTGAAGTACCTGGCTTTTATGTGTTGTAATTTGTGTTTTTCTTCTGGGTTTTGTGGTTTGATGCTTGGTTGCATGGTTTTTGTGGTTTTGGGTTTTCGAATTGCTTTCCTTTCAAATCTTTTGAAATTGCTTTGGATTTTTGTAATCGGATTTTACTTTCAGATTGCCCGACATAGAGAGAAAGAGAAGTGCGCCGATTAGGTCCTCCACAAGCGGAAGGAGTTTCTAGGTCTTTTACTTTTCCACTTCTACCATAAGCCTGTACAATTATTTCTGTCTTCTTCGATGATGATTGCTTTAAATTCTCGGCGTGACATCATTGAGGTAAATCAGACATTGTATTGGTAGAGAAGTAAATTTTAGATTCTGTTTCTTTTTATGGAATTTGATGGTTTTTGGGTTTGATTCTATGGCTATCTCTTTGCCTTTGTTACTTTCAATTTTAGTTTGATATGTTTAGCCAAGACATTAACATTGATTTGGGTAATCGGTCAAGTTTTGATTGCTTTGTTGTCTTTTTTATGTTGATTAGCAAAGCTTTTTCATCTTTGGGTTTCTCTGTGCCAGTCTCAGTTTCTAAAAACAAGTTGGATGACTATGTTACGTATTATAATAGCTTTTAATCCCTTTTATCATAAGTTTTCTGTAAATGATTACCCTACTTCTTCTCTATGCTCTAGCTTCGTTGCTGATCTTTTTCTTTGCATCTTTCAGGTGACGCTAACTTTATGTTCTTTGGGGACCTTGAAGAGAATATTATTTTAGTAGGGTAAAGGGAACCCAATCATAGCAAGTGTTTATTTCTTCGATTAGTAAGTTTACTGATGGTACTGCTACATGTGAAATAGATTGACATAACTAATATCCCAGTGACTTCACTAATTTGTTCCAACTCACCTACACAAAGTATTTCAATGACGCAGCTTTGCAAAATCCGAGCCAAGCTTACATTTTTATCGATTATGAAACTTGGGTTTGTATTTCATTTTTAATTGTTTCATGGGAATTGTAGAAAGATTTGTTAGAACTCCTTATATGATTGCACAGTTTAAGAAATATAGTTTAAGTTTTGTAATTTATTGCTCAGTTGCAATTCTGCAATCTAAAATATTTGGTAGCTTGAAATCAAGATTTGCAATATAAGATAGATAAGCCCCTCTCATGTTAAAGCTAGGTTCTGTTTTTCTTTTGTCTAATTTCTGTTTGGTATGGTTTTGTTGCAGTTAGCTACCATTCCAGTGGATTACTATTTGATAGAAAGCGCAAGGATTCCTCCTCTGGTAAATTTTTGCCATCAACAATGTTTGATTTTTCTGAGACCTAGCTTTTTAGGTTTGATTAGGTAAAGATTTGATTTCAAAACTACTTATTTGTTCCCAACAGTCTGATTTGTAAAGGAGGCATTCCATTTTAGCAGCTGGGTTGTCATAAAGTTATATAGGCATTGCAATGATTATTTTCATTGGTATATATAACACCAAGTACAGCAAATTTCAGCATCCTTCTCTTTACAGACATGCATGTTCGATGATTAGAATTGGGCTATGGGCATAAATGGCCTGCCAAATACTCCTTCCTTTGTTTGATGACCAATTTAGAAATGTGTTATTACTTCAAACATAATTAACAGAATAAAGAATGGTTAAGAAATAGAGAATTGAATAGACCTAGAGATTGAATAGAAGCACACGGACAACAGCCAGTTAGAGATTTTAAAAAGCATAATGAAGAAAGTGAAAACAGCCCCAAATATGAAGAGCCAAAGGTAAGATCCTGAAATTGAGGTCTCTTTAGAAGGATATGTAAGTTTGGTTTTGATTACTTTAAGGGTTAAATACTAGTTACTACCCTGTGGTTTAGGTCTAAAATCAATTCAGTCCCTGAACTTCTAATTTCATTGACTTTATGGTGCTAACTGCTCTTTTCTGTGTTCAAATTTTTTTTTTCTCATGAGAATTTAGTATGAGAATTGATTTTTCTTCAATTTGAAGCAGACCATTGATTGAGCAAAGGAGAAAAGAACGGCTTTGGGTCTGAGTTTGTAATTGAAATTATATGCCTGTTAATTCAAAGATTGAAGCGACCAGTACCTCGACTTGACATGAGCGTCAAAGTGTTCATCATTAGTAAGCAAACATACCCGCGGCATCGCGTGCGGGAGGAATTGCCTAGTAACTACTATAGTTCACAGCCAGGCAGAACTAAAGCTTCTGCCTTGGTTAATTCCATAGAAACATAAAGCAAGCAAGCAACAATCCACCGCAAACTATAGACCACGATATGAGAAATAGACAGCAACTCTGTTTAATTTAATGATGCATAGCTGGATTCAAAATTTCTTCTCAAGGAACAGAGTAGGAGCCACTACTGTGGAAGCATTAAGAAAGAAAGAAAACTCAGGAAAAAAAAAAAAAAGACAACCTAAAGAACTTTGTCTTCCTGCACGTACGTCGTACCTCAGGTTTGCAAGTTTTGGATCAAGTCAATAGCCCTTGTTTCACTAGCCCTTGAAGTGTATTTTTTTAGTATGCCGAAAGGATTTGCTTTAAAGTGGTTATGCAAAACCTACAGTGGAACTGGAGGGACAAAGGAATCGATCACTATAAATAACAAAATTAATTATAACATCATCTCACTCATTTTCAGTAACTCTCAAGAAAGTTTGACGCCTAAGAAAATACAATCTTTACAGATATACATAACACCAATAAACAATAATTACAAACTAAATCACTAGTCTATAATTTCTTAAGTTGGAATGGAAGTAGTTAGAAATTTCTGTTTTCAATTTCCAAAAGCAATGCTCCACACAAAGCGTCTGATAACATTACCGCCATGACTCTACAAGCTTAGAGCTTAAGGAAGAAGAAGATAAACTCACCGAGAGGAAGAGAGCGTTTCAGACAAAATAGCTGAGAGATATTTTCCCAAATTAAATGAAGTAGTGATTATTACAACACAAGAGCTATTTATAGCAACAGAAAATAAAACCACGAAAAAGAAAAACTTTTAGACTCTAGTAGCTATTACAGACTGTAAATCCACATCAGCAACAGATGGCCACTTCATGCATTACAGCTGGACAGCATTTTATTGGCAGATTGATGACTTCATACTAGACCATGCACTTCACGTTGACTCGCTAACATCTCCCCTCAATTTCAGTGGGGGATAGCACACTGAGATTGGTACAATGTTGCTTAAACACTGGGCTATGAAAACCTTTGGTAAAAACATCAGCAGTTTGACTCTCTGTAGGTACATATTGAAGCAAAAGATCTTGTTTTTGCACTCTTTCTCGGACAAAATGAAAATCATTATCAAGATGTTTAATCCTTTAGTGAAAAACCAGATTGGAGCACAGAGCCAGAGCTGAAAGATTATCACATTTCAACAAGGGTGGAGCTGGAATCCGAACTTGCAAATCACAAAGAATATGTCTCATCCATGAGGTCTCTGCTGCAGTATTAGCAAGTGCTCTGTACTCAACCTCAGTGGAACTTCTAGAGACAGATCCTTGCTTCTTAGATTGCCATGAGACAGGACAATGTCCAAGATAAACGATAAAACCTGTCGTTGATCTTCTCTGATTAATATCTCCAGCCCAATCAGCATCACAGAAAGCATTGATGTAAGCAATACTATTACCAAACTTGTAAAACAACCCTTTAGTCAAAGTACCTTGCAAATATCTCAAGATTCTTTTAACAGATGCAAAATGTATATCATTTGGAGTGGACATAAACTGACACACAGTGTTTACAGCGTAAGCTATGTTTGGTCTGGTAAATGTCAAGTATTGTAATGCACCAACAACACTCCTATAGAGAGTGGGATTTGACAAAGGTGTACCTTCAGTTTTGAGAAGCTGTGAATGAGGCAAACATGGAGTATTACACTCTCTGCAAGTTTCTAAACCAGCTTTGGCTATCAACTCCTTTGCATAGGTCTCCTGTGATAAAAAGATACCCTTGTCTTTGTACTGAATATTTATTCCCAGAAAATAGGACAAAGGACCAAGATCTTTCATGTCAAATACATCACTAAGTTCAGATATAACAATTGACACACCATTTTTGTCAGAGCCAGTAATAACTATGTCATCAACATAGAGTAGAAGTGCAATAATGCCATTACTTGTGTTCTTAACAAATAAACTTGGATCAGAATGAGAGAACTGAAACCCCAAGGCAGGAAGAAAGTTAGGCCCCGTTTGGAAACAGAATTTTGATTTGGATTTAAATTTCAAATCTTATGTATTTAAAATCTGCAGAATTGAAATATGTGAATTCTAAATTTTGCTGTTTGGATTAAAAAAGATATATAGAGATTTAAAATTGAAGATTTAGATTTTGTAATATTAGAACAGCATCCATCTCAACCAAATCAACCATCAAAGGCTTTAGAGCAATCTGAAACTTGACTCAGAGGGGATGAAGTCGGCGGCGGAGAGCTCAGCAACTATTGCCAGCGTCAATGAGTCGTCGGCGATGCAGAAGAAGATACAGAGGCTGAGCCGAAACACAGAAACGCAGAGAGAGAGAGAGAACGAGAGAGAGAGAGAGAGAGAGAGAGAGAGAGAGAGAGAATGAATTCGATCCTAATGCTTTACATCAAGGCCACAGAATGAATAAGAACCAAGAAGAACAGACCAAGACGAGAAAGAGGTGATCGATAAAGCCGAAGACGAGACGAAGATTGACGGAGAAGCCCAGGTCGCCGATGTTAACGTTAGGATCCGTTGGGGATCTAATTAATGATAAGTAGAGAGAGAGAGAGAGAGAGAACGACACAAGATGTATAGTGGTTCGTTCCCCACCTTAGCGGGAAACTACGTCCACTTGAATGTTGTACTAGTGTGTTGAGCCTTGCGGCCCAAGTGCATTACAAAGTGTGTAATGGGATTGGATTGAATTGTGTTTAAGTGGGAGGAGGCATTCCTTTTATAGGTGAAGGAAGCCATCTCCTCTACATTGTTTTCGATGTGGGACAAGTAACAACTATTCTAGTATAGAAATGCCTAGTGTGGAGGCAACTTGGTAAGGCCGGAAAGGTGGCTTCCCGGCGACGGATTTGCGACTTCCGGATACCGTAGCGTAGCTTGAACATAGGGCTACAAGATGCAAGTAGCGGTTGGGCCTCACCATGGCTTGTGGGTGTCCCAAAGAGGGTGTTAATTATGCTTGGTGAGATAGCAAACTAGTCTCACTAGTAGAGGTATCTACAGTTTACAAAACCCGAATGAATTACGAATGTAAAACGCTCACTAAGAGCATAATACAAACAGCAGTTAATAACAAAATAGGTTAAGAACCTAAACTGCAGGAACTATGCCTCGAACTCAACCCTGATGGTCCTAACCTACAGGAATAACCGCTACACCATAGAATAGTATACCGGGTTGTAATCAACAAACCTGGTAAGCTTTTTAAGCTCGTATGAGTAAACTCAATTTAAAATTAACCCAAACCCACATGCTTAACAAATCACAACTCAAGAGTAATTAAAACGATCCAAAAACAACTCCATATTAAATAAGAAACCCAAATCCCTCAATGGATGATAAAAGAAAGAACTTACACAAACTCTCTTTAAGAATGCGTATTCAAAAGCCTCATGTAACCCCCTGTATTACTCCCTCCTTGCAATACAACGGCAGACAGACTAGAGCTCTAACTGAATTGTAGCCTGTCACCTTGGCCGAGGTTCAGACCTAAGATAACAATTGCCACTGTCACTACTTGTGACCCGGATCTGTAGATCCGAAAACATTTAAAGTCCCACGTGACTCAAAACATTACTGAACTCGACTACTCATTCAACACAATAAGTAATAGTTCAAAATGATATTTTGAATAAATCACAATTCACTCATATCACAATGTCACGCCATCAACATATATATTTCACGTAAATATATATATATATATATATATGGTCATCCATACAGAAATGCCACTAATACAAACTATAATTCATAATCACAAAAACATCGAGAAACTTAATTTTATACTTAAAATCCATTTTCTTACCTTTGAACCGTAGTCCTATGAACCGTAATTGATCGAGTTCATATTATTTAAAACAAATGTTTATTTTCAAAAACGATTGAATTATCAATCAATTCCGAATATTAAATAACTCGGTTCGTAAATGAACCACGTGAGATTTACTCACCTCAAAATCCCGCTGCGTCTTCTCTTACAGCAAAGATATGGTATCGACTACTCTCCGTCAATCACCTAAGGAATGTACGTCATAACTTAGTACACGAATTAAAATTGATTATATTTCGAACCCCCATTTGCCCTAAAATTCTGAAAGTAATGCCGAATGAGGCGAAACTCCATCCAAGACCACCTGGGGTCTCCGGAATACTTATATATATCAAAACTACAAGTAGATCGGACTGCCGAATCCTCACGGATCGAAAACCTATTGAATCAAAAACCCTAAAACGCTAAAATTCATAACTTGATCATCATACGATTTCCAAAAATTATGTATTGCCATCGACGCGCTCGTATCGATGTGTAGATTGAAAAGATGGATAAAAACTGTCCCTGGGGTGGCTAGAAGTTGCCGGAAAGTCGGAAACCACAACAACAAACCCGCCGCCGTCAACCACTGTGAATGGTGGTGAAACTTATATGCATCTCTTTTTCTCAACATGGTGAACCACTTTCGTAACTAGCTCAAGGTCTAAATCAAAGTAAAAAGGGCCAAAAAGCTACCTTGAAAATCATAGAAATCGAAAATTCTTCGTTTTCCGGCGAAGCTCCGATCTCCTTCCAAGCTCCACTACAGCTCACGTCCTTCTAGGAGCATGTTCTACATCTTCAGGCGAGTCCAAAGAGCTAAGGATCTGGAGTTATGGTGGCCGGAGTTGGGAAAAAACCGCGTTGACTCAAATTGGATTTCGAATCGGGTTTTCTTAGTGCCGCCGCGAGAGTGGAAAAGGTGACCACCAGTCAAAGAAGGAGGTAGAGGCGAGACGATCTGGGCTTGTGGTGCGCCCAACAGTGGCTGGAGGAGGGAGAAATCTCCGGTGGAAGTTTGAAGGCAATTTCCGTCAAGAAAGAGAGAAGGCTCGGGTTTCCAATTTTGGAAATCTGGGCTTTCTTGCAATTTCAAAAAAAATTCGTCCTTTTACCAAAAATGGAAATTTTTTCCGAATGCAATAACTTCTTCATACGAACTCCAATTTTCACTTTCTACATATGCCGAACTCGTATTGACACGCTTTACAACTTTTGTGAATGAAGTTTTTACAAAATCGAAACGTACAAAAAATCAACTCTTAAATCGAAACATTTCAAGCGAATAATCGTTCGAAATAAAATTTAAATTAACCATAAGAATAAGGCATCGAACTCATAATTTGTACCAACTGGGGCATTTATTATTTTCAAGTAAAAATACACGAAATTAACCTCAAAATCCAGGTCATTACAGTGGCAAAACCCTAGTTTTTCAATATTCTAGTTTCCTGGATGCAATGGACGAGATGGCTATGAGGCTAGCTGCTTCGCCTGGTTTGGCTGATGGTAGGAAGCCGGTTGATCTTCTGCCACCAAGAGGAAAAGGTTTGCAGCGTTCACAGACTTATTTTGTGGGTAAACTGTTGACGGCTAGGGTATTCAATAAAAGGTCGTTCATGGAAATGTTCCGTCACGCGTGGAGATTGAATGGCAGGTATACGGTGCAAGAGCATAATGATCAGTTCCTCTTCACGTTATTGGACCCTTCGAATTCGGATCGAAACCGCATCCTTTGTGGTAGTCTGTGGGGTTTTGATCATGCGTCGGCGGTGTTGGCACTGCACACTAGGTCGGTTAGATCAGTGCAGTGCCTCTAAATACCATAGCTTTCTGGGTCAAGGTCAAAGGACTTCATCCGGCCTTTCACTCAGACCGTTGTCTCCGCCGGCTTGGCTATTCCCTGGGACTTTTCCTGCAAAAAGATAATGTTGAGTTTAAGGTGGGCCGAATTCGGATCTAGGTATTGGTCAATCTGATGCAGCCAGTAGTGTTTAGACGGTGTTTCACAGTGGAAGATGGTTTAGACGTAGATCTGGATTTCTTTTATGAGAACATGTATGGTTGGTGCCGTGATTGTGGGAGACTTACCCACATTAGTCTGCCATGCTCGGGTCTGCCGCTAGCGAAGGCTTTGAGGGACACAGTATCGTCGGCGCGATGTAATCTAGAGAGGGTTCTAGCTAGGGTGGATAACGCACCTACTGTGGGTCCATCGATGGTGTTTGGTGCATAGACAGGAGAAGATAGTGAAGTTGGGCTAGCTCGATTCATGCCTACGGCAACCCCTAAGCCTCGGGCTCATTAAGTAATCCAATCTAGGTCTGCAACAACTGGGGAGGGCATTTAAGACAGTAGTCCCAGGACTGAGGTAAGTAGTGAGGCTGGCCAAGCTAATACATGTCAACCCGTCTCAAGGGCTAGAGGAGATCACAATGTAGAACTTTCCTCCAGCCAGGTGTTGCCAGAAACTGGGACAACACTAGTCGTTGGACAGGAGAGGAAGTGATTGGATGTGGTTGGGGTTTCACCAAATAAGCCTAGGCTTAGCCTACTTGTAGGCAGAAACAATCTTGATAATATTACTATGGGGTTAGTTATTCTAGATTCATCACAGGAGGGTGCCAAACCGTCCCCGAGGTGCCAAGAACAAGATCAAAGTTGGTTGTAAATTGGTAAAGACTTCTCTTATGAAGAAGAGCAAGAATTTTAAAAAGGTGGAAAAGTTGGTGAATGGACTTCCTAAGTTTACCTTAAAGGGCCTCTGCTTAATTTGTTTCATTTAGAATAAGGTCTATGCTAGTAGAAGCTTCTCTAGAAGCCTTTGTAGAAGTATCTTGCTCTTTCGTTCCACAATAGCGTGCTTAGCGTAGTAGTGTTAGATAGAATAGTTTGCTTATAAGGCAAGTTGATTTTGTTATTAGCATAGACTACTCGGAGCTTTCATTGTCCACTTAGTCTATTATGTACTAATTTTTTTTTTTACCATGATCAAGGGTCATATTAATTTATGAACTCTTTACCTCAAACAAAAAAAGTTTTAATGATAAAAAACATTTTCTCAATTTTCTTGTTTTGTATCATTAATATAGTTTAAGCGTGTGAGTATGAGAGTGTGGGATTGAACAACGCATCAACAAGGGTGGTGACAAAGTTATTGACATTTGAGAGTGTTTGACAATATGGATCGAGATCGGAACAAGAATGAAAATGACTAATATTTTTAGTATAGGCACTTCACTTTCATATCATCTCTTCCAATGATCGGACTAATAAATTTGTATGTCCACTCACCACTTCGTTAAGAAAATGTAAAATAGAACCGAGAAAATGAAATATGACCCTTGAAATATTATTACGGAACAATGGTAATTACCAGCCATCGGGAAAAAATATAGCAAGTTAATCAACCTTATATTAGTCTAAAACTGGAAGGGAAGAGGAGGTTTAGGGAATGAAGATGCAATTAGCTACCTA
>BDJD01005845.1:12110-38246 GCA_002564525.1 Rosa multiflora
GAACCACTTTGTAAACGCGCTCCGTGGTCTAGAGCCACTTGACTTGGGTAAATAAAGTTCATCATGAACCTTCATGTATATTCCGTACCTAGATCCTTATAGAGATACGTAGTGACCACATTTGTAAGCTGCATGTTCAGTTATCCGGAAACTACCAAACTGACAGGATAGTGAAGTGCAATGAGATCCATTATGAGAGAATATGTCTCATCGTAGTCGATTCTAGGGAGTTTTATGAGAAGCCTTGCGCCATAAGACGAGATTACCATCTCTTTTTCTCACTACGCTTTCAAACGAAGACCCATTAGTCAACAGGTTTTATGTTAGGAGGTGTTGACATCACTAGCTCGAAAACTGTTAACGTTAGTGACCGAGGGGTCTCTAGTTAGCTTTAGAGAGAGAGAGAGCGACACAAGATGTATAGTGGTTCATTTCCTGCCTTAGCGGGAAACTACGTCCACTTGAATGTTGTACTAGTGTGTTGAGCCTTGCGGCCCAAGTGCATTACAAAGTGTGTAATGGGATTGGATTGAATTGTGTTTAAGTGGGAGGAGGCATTCCTTTTATAGGTGAAGGAAGCCATCTCCTCTACATTGTTTTCGATGTGGGACAAGTAACAACTATTCTAGTATAGAAATGCCTAGTGTGGAGGCAACTTGGTAAGGCCGGAAAGGTGGCTTCCCGGCGACGGATTTGCGACTTCCGGATACCGTAGCGTAGCTTGAACATAGGGCTACAAGATGCAAGTAGCGGTTGGGCCTCACCATGGCTTGTGGGTGTCCCAAAGAGGGTGTTAATTATGCTTGGTGAGATAGCAAACTAGTCTTGCTAGTAGAGGTATCTACAGCCGAAGAGCGAGTTCAGCGACGAGTGAGCGGCGAGTCTGGCCTTCTTGGTCGCCGGCGTCGATGATGGCTGGGTCCGGTCTCTGTTGGAGTCGAGACAGTAGGTTGGGCCTGGATTTCTTCAATCCAATCCCAGAAGAGATTAGAGACTGCAGTAAGAGAGAGTAGATCGAAGGATGTGAGAGAAAGTGGAAGAAAGAGAGAGCACGATCTGTTTTTTCAAGGAATCCAATACCTGATGATTTGAAATAACTAGGGTCCCCTAGTTATTTGAAATCATCAAAATTTGCTATCTGAAATCTCTGGGGTGATTTTGAAGAAATCCAAATGCTCACTAAAGAAGACAGCCAAACAAGTAGATTTGGATTTGGGGGTTTCAAATCCAAATCCACACTCCCAAATCCCTATATCCAAACGGGCCCTTAGTGAATTTCTCATTCCAAGCTCTTGGTGCTTGCTTTAAACCATATAGGGATTTCTTGAGTAAACAACCATGAGGCTTATGCATATATACTTCTTCTTTAAGATCACCATGCAGAAAAGCATTTTTGACATCAAGTTGCCTTAATTCCCAGTTATACATTGCAGCTAGAGAAAGGATAATTCTCACTGTGCTATGCCTTACAACTGGACTAAAGGTTTCATCATAGTCCAGGCCTTTTTCTTGACTGTATCCCTGAGAAACCAATCTTGCTTTATATCTTAAAACACTCCCATCTGGATTCTTCTTGATTCTATACACCCATTTACTTCCAACAACATTTTTACCTTCAGGAAATGGAACAAGCTGCCATGTACCTTGTTTATTCAAAGCATCTATCTCTTCATTCATAGCCATATCCCATTCTTGTATACCAACAGCAGCTTTAAAGCTTTTTGGCTCAACAGGATCATGTATATCAATAACTGCACTGAGACCACTAAAGAAAGACAACTCATCAAGTAAATTATGTTGAACAACACAAGAATAGGCACAAAACTCATCAAATGATTTCTTCTTGACTATCCCATTTTTGGCCCTAGTCAACATGGAGTGATTGTTATATGCAAGTGTAGGATCAACAATAAACTGCAAGTCGTGTGGGAACACTTGACCATTATCTTGTATAGCAGGAGTAGTACCATTGTCAACAGGCTGAGATGACTCAGATGACTCACCACTAAAAACACCTTCTTCAGAGTTATCATTACTGCTATTCCCATTCATATTACTTCTACTATCACCCTCCATGGTACCATCACTCGATGAACTAGAAGAAAAAGAACCAGATATAACAACCCCCTCATCAGCCAAGGCTGGGATACCGGTAGAAGGCTGAGAAACAATGGAAGAACAACTTGTAGCTGATCAGAAGAGAGAATAGGCTGCATATGTGGAGAAGAAGCAGGAGAAGAGAAAGAAGAGCCAGGTGAAATATGTGAAGCAGGAGTAGCAGCAGCACTATGAGTAACAGCCGTACTAGGAGTAGAGGCAGTAGCAGCACTATGAGTGTGGAAAGGAAAGACTGACTCATCATGAATAACATGTCTACACATCCAAAGTTTGTTTTGCTCAATGCTATAGCAGAAAACACCCTTGTATCCCAAGGCATATCCCAAAAATACACATCGAGTAGTTCGAGGAGCAAGTTTGTCATGACAGTAGGGTCGAAGAAAAGGATAACAAGCAGAACCAAAAATCCTTAGATGACTAAGATCAGGTGCAGAACCAAAGAGTTGTATATAGGGTGAAGACATATGCAAGGATGCACAAGGCATTCTATTTATGAGAAATGCAGAATGAGCAACAACATGGTACCAGAAATGTTTAGGCAATTTTGCTGCAGACATGAGTGTAATACAAGATTCAACAATGTGTCTGTTCTTTCTCTCTGCTACCCCATTTTGTTGTGGAGTATGAGGACAAGTGATGAAATGCACAATCCCTTTATGATCAAGAAAGTTTTTGAAAGCTTTGCTATTGTATTCACCTCCACCATCAGTTTGAAGAGAAATAATATTGTGCTTGAATTGAATAAGCACAAAGCTATGAAACTTGACAAATGTGGCAAAAGTATCAGATTTATTGATAAGTGGATAAACCCACACAAATTTGGTACAATCATCTATGAAGGTTACATAGTATTTGAAACCCTCAATGGACAAACAAGGTGCAGGACCCCAAAGATCAGAATGTACTTTCTGAAAAGGTGTGACTGATTTTGAAACAGACTCAGTAAAAGGTAATCTATGCATTTTGCCACTAAGGCAATGAAAGCACATATGAGAAACTTTGTCATTATTAAACTTGACATGTGATAATGTCAACATTTTAGACACTATATCTGAAGAAGGATGTCCAAGCCTTTGATGCCAGAGTGAGCATTTGACAATAGCTCCAACAAATGCAGTATGAGTAGACTGAACAGGTGGTATGAGTTTTGGTGTTTTGAAAAGGAAAAGACCTTATCCATTACTCTTTCCTCTGTAAAGAAGAGCTTTTGATGCCTTGTCCTGCACACAGATATCCATATCATCCATGGTAATGAAGCAATGGTTATCTTTGCATAGCTTATAAAAAGAAAGCAGATTAACTGCTAAGCTAGGAACATGTAGCACAGTATTGAGTTTGAAAGTGTGCTTTGCAGGTGTGATTTGTCCAGACCCTATGTGCTTAACATGCAAACCTTGTCCATTACCAATAGTGATGGTGTTGTTGGAGTCAAATGGATGAGCAATGGATAAGTTTCTCAGATCAGATGTCATGCCCCAGTATCACCAATCCACACCTCAGCATTGTTAGTGCTAGATGAAGTGGAAGAACTTGCACCAGTGCAACCAGTGTGAGCAGTCATAGTGACATTGTTTCTATATTCAGCTCCTTGATTGTTAGCAGGGTTCTGAAAGCATTTGCTGGCAATGTGACCTTTCTTGTGACAAATGTGACATTCCATGTTCTGATAGCAGTTACTTGCAGCATGTCCTTTCTTTCCACAAATCTGGCACTCAATTCCATGATAACTCTTAAATCCTCCACCACTTGAGTTGTTGTTTTGAGAGAATTTTCCATTGTTGCTCCAGGTCAGAGGTTTAGTTATCACTCCACAATGTTTTCCCTTTATCACCATTGTATGAGTTTGTGACTCCAGAAAATTGTGAGCTGTTGTTGCCTCTATAAGATGAACCTTTTGCTGCCATTGCAGACATGGATTCATGAGGCACAAGCTGTGACTCAATATCTCTCTCAGCAGCCAATAATTGAGCTCTGAAGTCTTTAAGTGAGATTGGAGTATCTGTTGCCCTGATTACAGTCTTTATCATAGCATATTCATCTGGTAAACCGTTCAGTGTGACAACCACAATATCCTCATCAACAAGTGTCACTCCTACTGAACTCAGTTGGTCTCTTGCATGCTTAATATGTTGAAGATACTTATCAATAGTGTCTGCTCCTTTCTTGATAGTTTGAAGATCAGTTTTGAGCTGTATAATGTTAGCTCGGGAGACAGTAGAGAATCTTTCAAGTAATGCAAGCCAAGCCTCATGTGAGGACTTACTGCCAACAATAATGTCCATGATATCATCATCAAGAGTAGCCATTAGAAGACCAAGCAGAGTTTTATCCGTTTTCTTCCACAATTTATAGGCCATAGTAATCTCACTAGTAATTTCACCTTCCTCAGTGAGACCAAAACGAGGTGGACATGGATATGAACCATCAAAGTATCCAAACAGATCATTGCCTTCTAGCACAGCTTGAAATTGAAAGCTCCACTTTACAAAGTTGTGCTCACTCAATCGAACAGTTATTGTGCTCAACAGAGAATTGATTTCAGATTGTGACATAGCCATAGCTTCAGAGATTATCACAAATCAATAGGTTATACAGCTTTTATCAAAGATTTTGCTCACAACAAACACAATTATGTTATCATAGATCTCTAATAAACTTGAAGCTGTTTCATCATCAACATCACAGATTCAAAAGAATCAAAGCAGCTCAATAGATTATATACTTGCATCAACAATTTTCACAGATTGACATAATGAATAGCTAGAGTCAGCTGCAAATCTCAACCGAGAAACACCATCTTAAGAAACACAATATTAGAGAAAGGTATGAGCTCACCAGTAGGTGCCATCACTAAGATCAAGAACTCGACGAGGTATAGAAGCGTGGAAAATCGAAACGAAGTAGAAATCACAGATCTAGGGTTTCACCTGACGAAGCATACATGAGCTTAAATGCGGAAGCGAGAAGTAGATCGATTACAACTACTGGAATGAAATAACGCTTCAGGATCAAGAGCCGAAGCTCTGATACCATGATAACATTACCGCCATGACTCTACAAGCTTAGAGCTTAAGGAAGAAGAAGATAAACTCACCGAGAGGAAGAGAGCATTTCAGACAAAATAGCTGAGCGATATTTTCCCAAATTAAATGAAGTAGTGATTATTACAACACAAGAGCTATTTATAGCAACAGAAAATAAAACACGAAAAAGAAAAACTTTTAGACTCTAGTAGCTATTACAGACTGTAAATCCACATCAGCAACAGATGGCCACTTCATGCATTACAGCTGGACAGTATTTTATTGGCAGATTGATGACTTCATACTAGACCATGCACTTCACGTTGACTCGCTAACAGCGTCAACTCAATCCATGACTAAATCCAATGAAATAGATACCTAGTTATTTCCTAGTAATTTCCTCGTCCACTGTTTAGCCAAGAAAAAATTTCACCAATGAATCCATGATCACCTGGTCATATGTACACTGGCCTGGTCCTATGTATCTTTTAAGCTTTGAAAATTCTACCATTGGAATAAAATGTAAGAAGGAAAACAAGACCTTTCAATGTGCAAGTCTTCGACTACTTGGTCAATATTGTACCACAAACCACATACATCAGGAAACAACGTGTAACTGGGATCGGTAGGGTGGGGATAGGACAAGATTCAATGTTGTAGAGTAGGGGGTTCATAAATTGATGACCATGCTAGCTAACTAGTCTATAAAGCTCGAGAACATTTGAAGAAAATCTGTGAATCAGTTTTGAGTTTTGACTTGAGCAAAAGAGAAATGGGATCCTCAATATGGCTGGTGGTTCTTATTTTATTCATTGTTCATGTAGCCCTAGACCAGCTTATTGCTCCCACCAAAGCCCAAGAGAACGGTGAATGCACTGATAAAGTTGAATATTGCTGGAAATGTTCCGATTACAGCCGTTATGCTAATGACAGCATCTACCAACAAAACCTCAACAGCGTCCTCTCCTCCTTCTCTTCCAGCCCTACCCAGAACCAAGCTGACTTTGGGTTTTACAACTCTTCTCTTGGCCAAGGCTCAGACATAGTGAATGCAATTGCATTGTGCAGAGGAGACCAAGGAGTCGAAGACTGTACTAGCTGTGTCAGAGACTCTACTGAGATTATCCTGCGAAATTGTTCGCAGAAAAAGGAAGCGATCTTATGGTCAGAGATTTGTATGGTACGGTACTCTCCGAACTTAATATTTGGTACTGTGGAAAAGGACCCAGTCATCCGTGCGGACAGCAAAAACAACGCGTTAAACGCGGAAGCGTTCGCGCAGGTGCTTAACCTCTTGTTGCAAAATTTACGTGACAGAGCTGCTTCAGGGAATTCTAGTGAAAAATTTGCAGCAGGACATGCAAAGACTGATGAAGGCCAAACAATATATGCACTTGTGCAGTGCACTCCGGATATAGACAAAGGAGATTGCAGTAATTGCCTTGGAAGTTGCATCTCTGATATTCCATCATGTTGTGATGGAAAGGAAGGAGCTAGAATTCTTAAACCAAGCTGTAATATAAGGTATGAGGTCAGTCGGTTCTATAAATCTGCAGTTGATTCAGCAGTAGATGTTTCAGCTCCTCCAGCAACTCCAACAACTCCAGAAACTCCAGCTCCACCTAAGCAAGGTATGTACACCTTAGCCTGTGCATATGCACATACACATTAGAGCATCTCCAATAACATTAATCACATAAAATTTACTTATTTTTGAAAATTGTCTCTGACAATAGTGCTTAAAATTTAGCTATATTTTAATAAATTTTTATTTCTAATTGGTTAATCAAAAATATAATTATTAAATGTCTTTAGTCCTTAATTGCATTCTTCAACATAAAGGAAATAATTATTGTACCTAGTCTTCTTCCACACATGTTCGCATGCGTCAAAAATATATATATTTTTAAAAAATAAAAATAAAAAAGAATATATAATGGGTTAGAACAATTAAGTTAGTGGAGAGAGAAAAATGGGTTATGGAATTTTTTTTCTGAATAAAATTACATTTTATAATTGCCATAATTGCCCTTGTGATCTAATTAGTTCTTAAAGTTTTTAAAATTTTTATGGTCATTTCCTTCTTCCACACATGTTCGCATGCGTCAAAAATATATATATTTTAAAAAAATAAAAATAAAAAAGAATATATAATGTGTTAGAACAATTAAGTTAGTGGAGAGAGAAAAATGGGTTATGGAATTTTTTTTCTGAATAAAATTACATTTTATGATTGCCATAATTGCCCTTGTGATCTAATTAGTTCTTAAAGTTTTTAAAATTTTTATGGTCATTTTTGTCAAAAATTTGATTTTGACTAACAAAACCTTTTCTCTTAATTTTCTAGCTAGCAGAGCCCACCCACCATGTGTTTGTGTGGAGAGAAGTTAAAGGTAGTGGAAAAACTTCTTGTACAACTACCAGATTTTCTGTTTTTTTTTTTTTATAGAGAAAATTAGCTTTAAACCCTATTTTACAATTATTTATTGGGTTATTATCACAAATGGTACCTGAACTTATCTTCTATTTTATCGATGGTACCTAAACTTCAATTTTGATCACAACCAGTACCCGAACTTTTCGATTTCATTTTAAATGGTACCTAAGGCCACCTTCGGTCACTATTCCGGCCAAAAAAGCCAAATCTAAAAAAAAAAAAACAAGTTCAAGGCAAGTCTATTACCAAAAAATCATCTCTATATATGATTGCAACCCTTGAAATCATCAAAAATCATCACTATGATTGCCTCCCATGTAGTTTTTAGTCGGAATAGTGACTGGAGGTGGCTCTAGGTACCATTTAAAATGAAATCGAAAAGTTCGGGTACTGGTTGTGATCAAAATTGAAGTTCAGGTACCATCGATAAGATTGAGGTATAGTTCAGGTACCATTTGTGATAATAACCCTTATTTATTAGGTTAAACCCAATCACTTTTTCTTTTCAATCTACACCTAATCCACATCATGAAACATTCCTTACTAAGTAGATTGTTCAATTAATACAGTCTTCATCCACTTTTGTGTTCCCATTGTACCCTTTAGTAGTTTGTACAAAGTCATATGGAAAGAGTTAATCATATGGCTTAATTTGTGCATACTTTGATTTCAAATTTTTTTTTTTCAACTTTTATATATAGCACCATGATTTCAAACTATAGAGATACTAGTTCATATTCCTTAAGACCAGAAGAAAGAAGTAAGAAAAAATTTCAAATTATTGTTGTGAACTTTTGTATCACCGTGATCATATTCTCTTTCTAATTTTTGGCTTTCAAAAGTGTGGTATCTACTAATTAATAAGGTATGTTATTCATTAGATTTAGTTTTTTCAAATCTTTTCTTTTTTCATCATTCTGCCCTGAATCTTCTAGTAAAGTATCTTGTTCTAAGTTTGAACGTTTCCTTTTGCATATTGTCATATTAATTTGATGGTTGTTCATTCCCAATTATTACCTAATAGATAGGTATAGGGATAAGTTAGAGATTTTCAACCTAAGAAATATGGTCAAATCACAATGATAGATAGAATACCTAAAAAAGATGTTGATGTGAAAAATGATTCTAATAAATAGATTGATATGAAAATTCCTAAAAGTGAGGTTAGCTAAACATACGTGTCTATTCTTTAGGTTGTAATTAGAAAAAAAAAATCTATTAGCTAGGTTAAAAACTTAAACCTCTACCTCCTTTAAGTCAAGTTGCAGGTAAATGCATGAATGAAAAACATAAATCTAGAGTTGTGTTGCAAAACCCAGATGAGAACAACTAATACTAATTAATTGAGTTTAGCTTTTGATTCTGATCAATGTAACAATTGGTTGAACTCAACCCCAGATTGTATCCGAGACATTGTACAAAAGGACATCCCTCCTACTTAATCTAATAAAGCCCAATTCTGTTTGCCCTTAAAAAAAAAAAATTAAGTTTCAGAACACAAAATCTACCTTTACAATAGAAAGTTTAAATTACCAAAAAGTAAATTCTACATTTATTTAAATCAATAAAACATTGGAATTAAAAAATATGTAAAGAAAAAATCTATAATTCTAGCCATAATGATGAGTAGAAGGAAAACTGCTGGAATAAAGGGACCAATAAAAAAAAATCTACCATTAAGCTTTTCAAAATCTACAATTAGGGTATTTAAAGATGACGTTAATCTTGTTAGTTAACTTATGTAGTTATGTTTATCAACCCACAAACATGAGGTAAAGAGAACTGAAAAAAGAACGCACCCCACGCGTGAGAGGAAAAAAGAAAGAAAACCCGAATGAGGTGCTTTCTCTCCCGGCCGAACGCCGATGGCTCTTAGCCTCTGAGTTCCGGTCTAGGAAGGGAGGCTGTTTTCTAAATAGTGGAGGGGTTCCATAGCAGAGGCGTGGCTCTGGGTAGGTGGATGGGTTGTAGTCTCCGGTTTGGGCGGATCGATCTCGATCTGCTATCCCGGTTCGTGGGTGTTGGCGGCGGTGGTGCAGCGACGGATCTCAGGTTTCCGGTGGTGGTCTCTAACATCATCGTCCCTACTTGTTGGGCTGTGGCTGTCCAGATCTAAATGCGGCGATGTTGACCCCGGAAGGGACTAGCCTCGATCTCGTTTTTAGATCTGTGTGTGGAACTAATATTTTTGGTAAAAATAACGTTTAGGAGATCTGTTGGAGATGTTAATTCTGTTATATTATTTATATTATTATTAAGAGAAGAGACTTTACTCTATTTAGAAAAAATTTAAAAGCCAAGCGTTCTCTCTTTGCCACACATAAACCCTAGGAACCCTAGCTCCCATCTCGACTTTGCTGTGTCGCAGATTGCATCTCCCTCGACCTGTTTCATGTCGACCATTGATTCAGTGACGGAAAACTTCGCTACCTCGTTGGCTATTGCTAGCAATGAGGTGATTGATATCTCAAGGATGCCCAGAGGAGGAGCACAGAGTAACTCACAATCCCATCTCTTAGCGCGACCTTTGAAGGCAAAGACTGTGGCCGTCTTTTATTTGAAGCATCACTTTCATCGAATTTGGATTCTTGATAGAAGCTTCAATGTGCAATAGCGTGCTCCTAATCAATTCTTGTTCTCTTTTGAACTTCGTAAGGATTGCAATAAGGTTTTGAAGGGTGGCCCGTGGAGTTTTAATCGAGCTCCATTGGTTATGCAACCCTATGATGGTGTTTCATCGTTGGAGGCGGTTAACTGAATAACCAGTTCTTCTGGTGCAAGTATCGAATATGCTGCTGACATTTGACAAAAAAATGACCATTATCAATGTTGCTTCATCTTGGTACTGGTCATAAGCTTTTTGATTCAACTACTGAAATTAGGGTTAGGGTTTCACATAATATTTCAAAACTTTTTTTTGTTAAAAAAATCTATCAAGTTTGTACAATGGGTTGAATATGAGGTCCATTTTTTTGTGAAAAAAATCTATCAAGTTTGTACAAGGGGTTGAATAGGAGGTCCATTTCTTTTTTGAGAACCTTGTTGGCAAATGCAAGAGCTGCAATCTTGTATTTTATGACAATGAAATTTACCCTGTAGCCCACTGGAAAAACATTGTTGAAAAATAGGTGGCAAGAAGACTAGAATTACCGAGGCCTTTTTGATAAAGTAATCTGGGTTTCACATCCAAAACCAATTGGCAATGGATGGAGTGGCCCAAACACTTATAAACCCATAAGCAAGATCCCATTTTTCTCACTGAAGGCAAAGACTGTGGCCATCTCTTATTTGAAGCATCACTTTCATCGAATTTGGATTCTTGATAGAAGCTTCAATGTGCAATAGCGTGCTCCTAATCAATTCTTGTTCTCTTTTGAACTTCGTAAGGATTGCAATAAGGTTTTGAAGGGTGGCCCGTGGAGTTTTAATCGAGCTCCATTGGTTATGCAACCCTATGATGGTGTTTCATCGTTGGAGGCGGTTAACTGAATAACCAGTTCTTCTGGTGCAAGTATCGAATATGCTACTGACATTTGACAAAAAAGTGACCATTATCAATGTTGCTTCATCTTGGTACTGGTCATAAGCTTTTTGATTCAACTACTGAAATTAGGGTTAGGGTTTCACATAATATTTCAAAACTTTTTTTTGTTAAAAAAATCTATCAAGTTTGTACAATGGGTTGAATATGAGGTCCATTTTTTTGTGAAAAAAATCTATCAAGTTTGTACAAGGGCTTGAATAGGAGGTCCATTTCTTTTTTGAGAACCTTGTTGGAAAATGCAAGAGCTGCAATCTTGTATTTTATGACAATGAAATTTGCCCCGTAGCCCACTGGAAAAACATTGTTGAAAAATAAGTGGCAAGAAGGCTAGAATTACTGAGGCCTTTTTGATAAAGTAATCTGAGTTTCACATCCAAAACCAATTGACAATGGATGGAGTGGCCCAAACCCTTATAAACCCATAGGCAAAGTCCCATTTTTCCTATGTGGGATGCATATATTCTCAACACGCCCCTGCACGTGTGGCGAATTTTCAAGTCATACACGTGGACAACTTGGGTGACGTGGAGTCCGTGTGGCCATTAGGCATGCACACGTGTGTAACCCGCTCTGATACCATGATAAAGTAATCTGGGGTTCACATCCAAAACCAATTGGCAATGGATGGAGTGGCCCAAACACTTATAAACCCATAGGCAAGATCCCATTTTTCTCATGTGGGATGTATATATTCTCAACACTTTTTTAGGGCTACAAGGAAATAGTTCTGGGATGGCACATTTTGGTTCCAAAGGTTACCTACTTCCATTTTGTCGCCACTGGGAAGATCATTGTTTGGTGGACCTGAACCAAGCAAAGTGCCTATTGTGATTACGAGTGCACAACTGAAGCCAATTAGTACTGATAACTCGTTGAACCCTATGATGGTGTTTCATCGTTGGAGGCGGTTAACTGAATAACCAGTTCTTCTGGTGCAAGTATCGAATATGCTACTGACATTTGACAAAAAAGTGACCATTATCAATGTTGCTTCATCTTGGTACTGGTCATAAGCTTTTTGATTCAACTACTGAAATTAGGGTTAGGGTTTCACATAATATTTCAAAACTTTTTTTTGTTAAAAAAATCTATCAAGTTTGTACAATGGGTTGAATATGAGGTCCATTTTTTTGTGAAAAAAATCTATCAAGTTTGTACAAGGGGTTGAATAGGAGGTCCATTTCTTTTTTGAGAACCTTGTTGGCAAATGCAAGAGCTGCAATCTTGTATTTTATGACAATGAAATTTGCCCCGTAGCCCACTGGAAAAACATTGTTGAAAAATAGGTGGCAAGAAGACTAGAATTACCGAGGCCTTTTTGATAAAGTAATCTGGGTTTCACATCCAAAACCAATTGGCAATGGATGGAGTGGCCCAAACACTTATAAACCCATAGGCAAGATCCCATTTTTCTCATGTGGGATGTATATATTCTCAACACTTTTTTAGGGCTACAAGGAAATAGTTCTGGGATGGCACATTTTGGTTCCAAAGGTTACCTACTTCCATTTTGTCGCCACTGGGAAGATCATTGTTTGGTGGACCTGAACCAAGCAAAGTGCCTATTGTGATTACGAGTGCACAACTGAAGCCAATTAGTACTGATAACTCGTTGGCCTTAGTGTATGTCGAGGCTCAACAGCAATCCAAGAGGGAACTCTCATACTCCACCCTTAAAAAGCTTCAGTTTCTTATGCCTGACCTGCTTGAAGGAAAGACCAGTCCAATTACTCCTACAAAGAAAGTGAAAGTGTTGGAATTCACCTCTAAATTCACAGTCATATCTTTAGGACTTGAGAAAACATTAGGAAGCATGTTATTGCCAGCTGAGAGGATGATCTCCCGAAATGTACAGGTTGAACAACCAAGTGCTAAGAAGAAAAGTGTAAGGCCTTTGGGCTCAAAAAACAAAAACCCCTTTGCTTGAATAGGAGGTCCATTTCTTTTTTGAGAACCTTGTTGGCAAATGCAAGAGCTGCAATCTTGTATTTTATGACAATGAAATTTACCCTGTAGCCCACTGGAAAAACATTGTTGAAAAATAGGTGGCAAGAAGACTAGAATTACCGAGGCCTTTTTGATAAAGTAATCTGGGTTTCACATCCAAAACCAATTGGCAATGGATGGAGTGGCCCAAACCCTTATAAACCCATAGGCAAAGTCTCATTTTTCCTATGTGGGATGCATATATTCTCAACACGCCCCTGCACGTGTGGCGAATTTTCAAGTCATACACGTGGACAACTTGGGTGTCGTGGAGCCCGTGTGGCCATTAGGCATGCACACGTGTGTAACCCGCTCTGATACCATAATAAAGTAATCTGGGGTTCACATCCAAAACCAATTGGCAATGGATGGAGTGGCCCAAACACTTATAAACCCATAAGCAAGATCCCATTTTTCTCATGTGGGATGTATATATTCTCAACACTTTTTTAGGGCTACAAGGAAATAGTTCTGGGATGGCACATTTTGGTTCCAAAGGTTACCTACTTCCATTTTGTCGCCACTGGGAAGATCATTGTTTGGTGGACCTGAACCAAGCAAAGTCCCTATTGTGATTACGAGTGCACAACTGAAGCCAATTAGTACTGATAACTCGTTGGCCTTAGTGTATGTCGAGGCTCAACTGCAATCCAAGAGGGAACTCTCATACTCCACCCTTAAAAAGCTTCAGTTTCTCATGCCTGACCTGCTTGAAGGAAAGACCAGTCCAATTACTCCTACAAAGAAAGTGAAAGTGTTGGAATTCACCTCTAAATTCACAGTCATATCTTTGGGACTTGAGAAAACATTAGGAAGCATGTTATTGCCAGCTGAGAGGATGATCTCCCGAAATGTACAGGTTGAACAACCAAGTGCTAAGAAGAAAAGTGTAAGGCCTTTGGGCTCAAAAAACAAAAACCCCTTTGAACTACAGAAGGTGCTTGTTGATGAAGTTTTGAGCATGCTGTACTTTGGAAAACCTTCTAGCCTTAGCTTGAAGGGCAAGGAAAAAGTGTAGGTTAGTGTGGTGCTATGCCTATATGTTTTGTCTTTGATTTTCTCCATAGATATAGACTTTCTTAATAAGTGAGCGTTGTAAAGAAACTCCAGTTCCACTTCCACCTAAGTAGGGTATGTAACCCTGAGTAGACTAGTCCACACACATACACACATTAATACATTATCTGTTATATATTATATATACTACCTAAACGTCTATACCATTTATTTGCATGGACGGTGCAATCACCCCTAAATGTGTATACCCTTATGATTTTCTACAGGAAAGAAGAGTAACACAATAAAAACTATCATCATCATCATCAGTGTGGTTGTGATTGCTTTTGTGACTATGTTTCTGGGTGGCACTTGCATTTTCTTACAAGTTAAGAAACCATGGGTAAAACTTGAATGTAAGTTAAACCATCTCTGGTTTGGAGGATGTATTTGTCTCATTAGTTTGATGTTTTCAAACAGATTTTTATTTAAGTTAATTCTTTTTTTCTTCAGATGATCGTATTTCACAAGAAATGAGTTTCGTGAATTCATTACAATATGACTTTGAAATTATAAGATCTGCAACAGATGACTTTTCTGATGCCAATAAGCTTGGTCAAGGTGGATTTGGAGATGTTTACAAGGTAACAAAACATTATATAGCTAGGTGAATCACCTTTTTGAGTAGCTTCTGCACCTCACCTTATGTACCAACTGATATAGCACAACCACGTCATTTAATAAATTTCTCTGATAGGTTGGACTTTGTGCTATATCAGCTGTCACGGAAGGTGTGATGCAGGTGCTACTCACATAAGTGGTTCATCTTACATTATTCTTACATTATTCTTATTTTTTTTTTATTGCAATTGCAATTATTTTTCTATGAAATGAGATTATGCTTCTGTTGATACGTTAATAGGTAATTTTCAATTGCTCTCTTGTACTCACAATTGTGAAAAATTGGTAAAATACTTTTGCTTTGGTGAGCTTATACGGGATACAAGTATACGCTCCATAATAGACAAGTCCAAACACTATAACAAGAATATATTCCAACAACTTTTTTCTTTTATATAACTATTGTTTTTCATTTAATAAACTCATTTTCAGGGTAGGCTACTAAATGGACAATATATTGCTGTGAAAATGCTCTCTAAGAGTTCTAAACAAGGTGATCGTGAATTTAAAAATGAAGTCAGGTTACTTGCTCCGCTTCAACACAGGAACTTGGTAAAATTAGTAGGCTTTTGCATAAAAGGAGGGGAAAGGCTCCTCATTTATGAATATGTACCTAATACAAGCCTTAATCACTACATTTTTGGTATGTTATCCTCTATTCCTCAGTATATAAATTTCATACTTATAATTTCTTTGAGATTTTATATATGTTAGATAAAAGTAAGATACACAACAATTAACACAGCCACACATTACATCTGTCTAACAAAATTATTTTTAGATCATATCAATCATGAACATTTGGATTGGGAAACACGTTACAATATCATAGGAGGAATTGTTCGTGGTCTTCTTTATCTTCATGAAGATTCTCGAATACGAGTTATTCACTGCGATCTCAAACTCAGCAACATTTTGCTAGGTGAAGATATGAACCCTAAAATTGCAGATTTTGGTACTGCAAGATTGTTTGTCAAGGGTCAAACTCAAGGAGATGCAAAGACTATTGTTGGGACCGAGTAAGTATACATGGTAGTACAGTACTCTAACTTTTGCTTAGTGCTTCCAAGAACCGAAATACTTGCATATTTAATTTGATGTAATCATGCAGTGGATATATGGCGCCAGAATATGTAAATCACGGTCGCTTTTCTGTCAAATCAGATGTCTTTAGTTTTGGCGTGATAGTTCTTGAGATAGTCAGCGGTAAGAAGATTAGTAGTTTTCGGATTGGTGACAATGCAGAGGACCTTTTAAGCTATGTGAGTAAGAATATATAATCAAGTTGTTACATCAATTCTCCATTATTATCTCGCGGACCCATTTTGGCTGCTGTAGGAAAACGTAATAAGTTGCACAAATCTGTTCTTATATATTGTAATTTTTACAGGCCTGGAGAAATTGGAGGCAGGATACAATTTTAAATATCATAGATCCCATGTTGACAACAGGCTCAAGAAATGAAATGATCAGATGCATCCACATTGGTTTACTATCTGTCCAAGAAAATGAGAATGACAGACCAACCATGGGTTCCGTTGCTTCCATGCTTAACAGTCATTCTCTCATACATTTAGTACCCTCAAAACCAGCATATTATTCGCAATATAACTCTGAATCAGATACATTGGAGACGAGACTTACATTAACAGGCAATGTTACGGAACGCTATTAATAAATCCAAAAGCTTTCTGTATGTTTCAAAAAATGTGGTTTCAAATATTAGCACCCACGCTAGGGGCTGAGTATTTTAATTTAATACGATTAATGAGGATCCTTGTATTTGTTCAAGTGATCATTTAAGCTACGCTAGTTGCTTCCATCAGCAATCAAAATAGGTGCAGAACGTGTAAATGCTTTTGCAGTTTATTTTTATTTTTATTATTATTATTATTATTTTCATTGAACAGATGGTTTTAGCTGGGTTGAGGTCGCATGTTAATGGTTAAAGTTTTTGTTTTTCTTCTGCGATGATTTTTTCTGCGATTTTTTCTGCGATTTTGTTTTTGTTTTTGTTTTGATTTTGATTTTCCTTCTTGGGTTTTTGTTCTTGTAACTCTAACTGTATTATCGCTCCAGCTTTCCCAGTAACTCTAAAATATGTTTGACGGCGGCTCTAAGGCTCTCACCATATCACCCTAAGCTAGCTTGTATGAACCAATATAATAATATCATAAATAAAATGCATAACGCCATGAAAGATTAATGACAAATTAAACCACTATTCCATAATTTCGTACATGCGGATCAAAATATTATTTAGTACACAAGTAGCTGCTCTCCTTCGTCCCTTCACGATTTTCCATTGCCGTTGTCCTTGTCGGCGTTGGATTGGACTATGTGTTGCCAAACGATTGTGTGGACGCCACGACTGCATCTTCAGTCTGGGCATGCAGGGTGTTAAGAGTTTCGCAGTGCGTAGGGAGGCTCGTACTTGGCCGCCTTTCTTCCTTCTCTTTTCCATTTTCTTCTACTAGAAGGAAAATGTGCGTTATCAAAACATCTCCAATAGGCTTTTTAATTAGCTCCAAAGTTATTATTATTATTATTATTTTTTGAGAATAAAATTAGCTGCAAAGTTAAAATTTAGAGAAAAGCTAAAAAATGTTGGATGTATGGATCCGATTCCACCTACGATAAAGATTTGTTAATCTTTGATCAAAAATGAGCTTTGATTGTTACCTACCTGCTTACATTATCCTACTTGGTAATGGTTTCTATGTCTATTGGGAAATAGGTTCAGGTTACCTACAAATATGGGCATAGGTTGTAGTAGTAGATCAAGAAGAAGTCTTTGAATCATTAAATAGAGAGAGCAAGTGAGGTCTTGAGAGGTGGGAGAACTTCTTGTGAGAGATTCTTGTATTATTGTTCGTGTATTCTTCTTCTTCTATAGTGAAACCCAAGCAGCCCAGGGACGTACACAAAGTTCTTTGCTGAAACTCGTTAACAAGTTCATGTGTTCATATTTATTTTCTCGATCATTTATATATCTATATTGTTTTGCACTTGTCTGCTTCCGCAAGAGGGATCCTAGGTCGAATTCCTAACATAGTGGTTTTAGAGCTTAGGCTATAGAGTGGAAACAATGAGCATAACAAATGTTGAGAAAATGGTCGATAAGTTCGAGGACTACCTGAATATGAAGAAGCTTGCTAAGGATATCAAGGAGGAAGAATTTGTTGAGATAGATAGGATGGCCCTTGGAGCCGTTTGATTATCACTTTCAAATGAAGTACGGCGATTTGTTATCAAGGAGACAACGTTGAAGGGAATGGTGGATAGTCTATCCAACATGTACGAGAAGCCAAATGCCGTTCAACAATTGTACTTGATGAGAACTGCTTTTCATTGTGAAAATGGGTAAGGGTATATCTGTTCTCCAACAAGTTGGGATAGTAGGTGATATTATCAAGAAACTAGCATCAGTGGATGTTAAATTCGATGAACACATCAAAGCAATGGTGTTGTTGATTTCCATGCCTTCGGATTGGGATGTGACTGTGAACTTGATTTGTAGCGGAGCTGAGACTACGAAGAAGTTGAAGTCTAATGATGTGCGCAACACTCTTCTGAATGAGGAGACGCGAAGATAGAATAACCTTGAAGATCCTTCAAATTCTGCACTCTTTATGGAAAATAGAGGGAGAACGTTCAACAATTATTCAAACAACATTAGTGGAAGGTCTAAGTTTAGGGTACCGGAAAAGGTTGAAGTGTGTCCAAGTCAGGAAAGTAGTCCAATGGGTGTTGGCATTGCGGGAAGCCTGGACATTTCAAGAGAAACTGTAACCAGTGGAATGATGAAGTGAAAATGGCAAACACAACTGAGAGTGATTCAAATGTATTTGCATTGACATTACTGAAGCACTATTAGAGTCATGGATCGCGACTCTAGAGCATCTTTTCACTCAACTTCATAACAAGAGCTCATGGTGAATTATCGATGTGGTAATTTTGGCAGAGTGTATCTTGGTGATGGTGGAGCCTTGGAGATTGTGGGAAGGGGCAACATGAAGATTTTGCTTTGGAATGGTGAAATGTGGACCTTGACCAATGTACGTTAGACACATAACGCGGTTGAAGAGGAATTTGATTTCTGCAGGTCAATTGGATGATGAAGGATCTTGCACTACCTGCGAGAATGGTATGTGGAAGCTGTGTAAGAGAGCTATGATGTTAGCTCGTGGAATCGAGATGATGACACTCTATACGACCTTGAATATTGTTGCCATTTTTTAGAACAATGAAGGTGTTGCAATCATTGAGGAAAATGAAGATGCATACTTATGACATTGTAGACTTGGGCACATCCGCAAGAAAAGTATAGGTATTCTTCAGTCGAAGGGTAAACCACATGGTGTGAACTCAGTGAAGATCAGGCTTTGTGAAGACTGCACATTTTTTAGGAAGCAAAACGTTGTTAGTTTCTCACCAAAAGATACAAAACTGGAGTTGGTTCATAATGATGTGTGGAGGCCTGCACCTGAGAAGTCGTTGGGTAGCTCAAAGTACTATATGACTTTCATTGATGACGCCACAAGAAAAATGTTAGTTTATTCTTGAAAAATAAATGAGAAGTGTTTAATTGATACTTTCAAGAAGTGGAAGATGATCGTAGAGAATGAGACCAGGCTGGTCAAATATTTTAGGTCGAATAATAGAGATGAATATTGTGGTAATAATTTCAAAGAGTATTGTGCGAAGAAAGAGATTACATGGAAATGACAATTCTGGGAACTCAATAGCAGAATGAAGTGGCTGAAGGCATGAATATGACTCTGAATGAGCGCGCAAGGAGCGTGTGAGGATACACACAGGGTCGCCAGACAAGTTTTTGGCTAATGCGGTTAATACTGCTGCTTGCTTAATTAACCGTGGACTGTCAGTACCATTAAATCATCTCCTACCTGAGGAAAAATGAAGTGGAAAAGATATAGAGCTATTGCATTTAAAAGTGTTTAGTTGCGTGGCGTATGTTCACATTGAGACCGGTGTGAAAAGCAAGTTGGATCCTAAGTCTCAAAAGTGCATATTCGTAGGCTATGACGGTGATGAGCTTAGCTATAGATTTTGGGATATGCAGAATAAGAAAGTTGTACGGAGCAGGAATTTCATTTTTAATGAAGAGGTGATGTACAACAGTAGGTGTTGGAATTTAATTAGAATATTTCAAAATACCAGCTATATTCAAAACCTCCATTAGTTTAATTGCAGATTGTAATAGTTATTAACTCTCTTTTATTGTGATTGACACCAAGATTTCATCAGTTTACTCATATACCATTATTTGGTCAAAATCTGCAATTATGGTGGTTCATTCCTTATTTGCTTTATTCCGTTTTGATTTACTCATCAATGTCAAGATATATATTGCCTTTCTGTTACATAAGTTACAGAGTATAGATGTCATTCCTAATTAGACGTTTTGACTCTTCCTAATCAGTGTCATAATATTCCTTTCGGTTACATGAGTTACATAACTTAATTGCTATTATTAAATTGTTATTGCATTGATCATTCCTGCCATATATATAATCCCTAGCTTTCCAGATAAAAAAAAAACAACAGAAATTCAACCTCCTTTGTTTCCTTTCCGAGCTCAAAGTATTCATATGTTTCCTTTAATTTATCTATTCTACCAAAAGAAAGTTTCAAGTTGTTTGATACGATCCGAGTATTGTGAGTGTACACCTACAAGGATCGAGGTTGTTGTACCCTGGAGGGTAGGGCGCCACAAACCTGCTACACCGAGACATTGTCTCTGAGGGGCGAAATCTACTCTTAAGGGCCGTGTTTACACGCCTCAACCTTAAACTCTTTTTGCAGTGTAATCATTTGGTGGTGGCACGCAAATCTAAAAGATAAGTGTTGATCTTCTATTTTCAGCTTATTATGACATTAATTTGATTATATTTATTTACTAATAAAATATTATATTTGTGGAATTTTGTAGGAAACGAAATCTGGTGACGGAAGTAGCATCCATCGACCAAAATTTCCAACAGTAGGCAAGTAGTAGAGCCTGTAAGTCCTATAAGAAAAGATCAGTAGTTTACAGGATTGGAAGAATTGTCCACTGAAGATGCGTCTAAGGTAAATCATGGGGAGAAAGGACAACTACAAAAAGCTCTTGGATCGCAAAACCTGAAGAACAAGTTCCTATTGATGAGCCATTGACACCTTCTTTTGTGCCAAGAGTATCCTCAAGAAATACTAGAGGAATACCAGCTGATAGATATTCACTTTGTGATAACTATTTTCTGTTAAATGATTGTGGTGAACTTGTGAGTTATGATGAGGCAATGCGGAAGATTCTGCTAAGTGGGAGGGTGCCTTGCAAGATGAGATGGACTCTCTCATGTCCAACAATACATCTGAGTTAGCCAAGTTGTCAACAGGCAAGAAAGCATTGCATAACAACTAGATTTACAAGATTAAGCAAGAAGTTGATAGGAGCAAACGTTACAAGGAAAGGCTACTTGTGAAAGGTTTTCATCAAAGAAAGGCAATTGATTTTGATGAGATCTTTTTGCGGGTTGTAAAACATACCACAGTCCGGATAGTGTTGTGTTTAGTGGAAGCTGAAGATCTATATTTGGAGCAGCTAAACGTCAAGACTGCTTCTCTTGATGGTGACTTAAAGGAGGTCATATACATGAAGTAACCATAGGTTTTATAGCACCTGGCAAGGCGAGCTTGGCATGCAAATTGTAAAAGAGCCTGTACGGCTGGAAACAGGCCCCAAGATAGTGGTTGAAGAAGTTTGATGCGTTTATGTGTGGGAGTGGCTACACAAGATGTCAATCTGATCATTGTTGTTACTTTAAGAGGTTTGACAAATCTTATATCATTCTTTTACTGTATGTGAATGATACGTTGATAGCTGGGGCAGACTTCAATGAGATTGAGAAGTTAAAAAGACAGATGTCAAACAGTTCACTATGAAAGATTTGGGTGAGACGATGAAAATCATAGGTATAAAGATTATTCGTGATAAAGTGGTTAGTACTTTGAAGCTTTCACAAGCGCAATATGTCAAGAAGATGCTTAGGCTATTTAATATGGATGAATCGAAGGCAGTAAGAACACCGTTGGCGGCTCACTTTAAATTGTCCAATGTACAAGCACCCATTAGCGAAAGAAAAAGTAATATATGAATAATGTAGCTTATGTGTCGATAGTTGGATATTTAATGTATGTTATGGTGTGTACTAGACTCGATATTTCTCATGCAGTCGGGGTTCTGAGTAGGTACAAGGTACAAGAGTAATCTAGGAAAGCAACATTGGGAGGTTGTGAAGTGGATCATGAGGTATCTCTGGGGTAATACTGATGTGTCTCTTTGTTTTAAGAGAGGTAGTGCTGAACTACAAGGAAATGTTGATGCAGACACTACTAGAATAATGCTAATAGACATCACGTCATTTAAATCAGTTTGAATTTCAGGCAATGTAAAAAATATGTTCTAACATCAGTTCTTGAAAATCTGATTTCTATTTGTATAATAAACATCAGTTTTTACTGTTGACTGATGTCTATAGTTTGAATCCAAAATTTTAAAAAACGCGGAAAACACAAAGTTGAAAATTTTCACATACGCGGTCACTTAGTCAGATTTCCCACTTTTGTCTCGTTCACTTTATCTTCAACAATACAGAGCAAACTGGCGACCCATTTTCTCTCTCGCTCTTCCCCGAAATCCTATCCCTCTCCTCCTTCCTCTCCCGCTCTCTTTACACGGTCACCACCACTTCCTTCTCTTCCGCTCACTCCCTCGACTGTCTCTTTTCACGGAGGAACCGAACAGAGTCTCAATGATGACGGCTCAGTCACACCTTGAATCGACGTTGCTGGCTCCAAAATTTCCCGAGTTCATATTCTGATTTCACACCAGCCAAGACTAGGAAGAAGAGATGACGATGGGTAGTCTGATTTAGCCGTCGCCTCCGATCGCCGCCTTCGAGTTTAGCTCCAGTCAATTGCCACCTACTTCAAGAAGATTTATAGAGTCAGTAATAGGCTCTTCCTCGGCCTCTCCGGGCTTGCCACTGATGCTTAGATTCTGTAAGTTAGAACTTCTTGTTCTTCTCTTAGGGTTAGGGTTTGTTAGTGTTGATTTTGATTGGTGTAATTTTTTGCTAGTGTTAAATGTTAATACACTACTACAGAAAAGGCTTCACACGACACCTCTCAGACGATGTAACACTATTTTCCGTGGTGTGAATAATTTCTCATTATTGAGACGACGGTTGTAAAATTTCCGTCTTCTAATATGCATTCAACCAACGGGTGTTTTTCATGCTGAAATTATGTATTGCTTCAGAAGACGTTTATAAATGGAAGCGTGGTGTGAGGTTAAATTGTAATAGAGCCAGCAAGTTTCGTACCAATTGGCACTAGTTAAATTTACTCAACATGTAGTGTTTATACGACGCTTACTTTAAAACTGTGGTGTGAATCTATATATTTGCAAGTTAAAATATGTTCACCGACATTCCCTCCCATATTTCCCTCCATTTGTCTCCCCCCAAATTTAGTTCCCTCTCAGCAGGCAATATGAGGTGGCTGGGAAAATTGAAAATTTTGAAGTGGCATTCAGACAACAATGTGAAAAACCAGTCTAATGTCTTGTATATGCATGCATCGATCAACTAATTAATGGCTCATCGATCTGCCCGTCCATGTGTCCTACCTAGAACACTTAATGAAAAAAAAAAAAGTCCTTCCCACAACTAATGCTTAACCTAGCATTCGCTCGACACAGCATTGCCCCAAACAGCCAAACTATACTCGATCACAACATTGCCTCAACTATACCTCGACATAGAGCCTCCAAACCCCGACTCTCTCCGAATCACTCTGACTCACTCCATAGCTACCCCGACTCTCTCCGAATCACTCTGACTCACTCCATAGCTACCCTGACTCACTCCACGGCCCTAAACCTTAAATCCACCGCCTCTGAAGGCCCGACTCTGGTGCGAAGCTTTTGAAGCCCTAGGTCGGAGATTTGTCTTCCAATCTGGTAAGCCCGGCCCTAAAATTTGGGGGTTTCTGGTTTCTCAAAATCTCATTCTTTTGATTTCACAAATCATGCTTTTGATTTTGGGTTCTTCACTTTTGATTTCAGGTGTTGAGTTCGAGTTCTTCACTTTTGATTTTAGGTGTTGAGTTCGGGTTCTTCACAAATCACTCTTTTGGTTTGGGGTTTTGACTAACTGGAGATTCTGATAAAGGTGTAATACCATCACTCTCATCTTTTGATTTGGGGTTTTGATTAACTGGACATTTTCCGGCCCTGACTTTGAACAAATTGAGAATGTTGTTTTGATTTTCTTCACTAGTTTAAGACGGATTTTTAATGGAAGATTTTATATCAATGTGTTGTTGTTTTTCTGGTTTTGATAACTTTAAATGTGAACCCACTAGTGATTTGCTTTGATTTCCTTCTCCCTATTAGGCTGACGGAAGATTTCAGTGGATTGTTGTTGGACGAGAACCTAGTGGCACAAGCTATCAAGCTACTGATAGAAACGAAACATGTTCTAATATCAAATTTATCAGCTATCGGAAATGGAACGGTATGTTTTATCAGTTCTTGAATGTGTGTAACATTGTTGATTCATGATGAAAATTTGTGTCATTCAATATGCAACTTAACTACATTTCTGTGTGCAGCCTGAAGAATTAGCAGAACAGTTCTGTTTTTCGTTTGTTTTGGTCTCGGTGAAAACATTGAATGAGAAGAGTTCTGATAATTCACAAATTGAGAGCTGCTAAGCTGAAGTATGTTGTTTGTCAATCTACTTTTTTTTCTCCTTGTAGCTTATGTTGGTTGCTCATGAATTCTTCTCATTTTGTTTTTCGGTTGCTTCCAGCATTGTGGATTTCTTTAAGGAGCTTCCACAGTTTATTGTTAAGGCCGGCCCAATTTTAAGTAATCTGTATGGTGTAGATTGGGAGAGCAAACTTGAGGTATTAATTCTTCAGATTCAGTTACTTCACGACATTGTGTTTTATGTATTTTACTTGATCACTCATGAGTGTGAGTTCTTAATTTGTAGGCAAAGGAGTTGGAGGGCAATTTTCTATACTTGAGCCTTTTAAGCAAGTAAGTGCCATTTATTTTACTTATCGCGCTTGATGTATTATACTATGATACAAAATATTCTGCTTTTCTTTTAAGCTTTTCTGAATCTTGTGTAATGACTTTGTTTGTTTTGTAGTCTTATGTTTAACCTTGTATATATGTGATTGATTTTATTGTCTTGCACAGATCTTGCTACTGCTACTGATTCTCAGGCAAACAAGGAAGCAGCTGATGAATGTTCTGTTTTCGTTGGGAATGTGAGTAAATTTCAATTTGTTTTGACCTCTTAGTTGGGAAGAGATGCTGCCATTGTGTAGGTACTTAGGATTGCTAGTTCAGGAATGATATAAATTAGCTTTGAAGGCATACGAGTAGATCCAATTGCATGGATGTGGTCACTGTGGTGTTATCAGATGCATCTTTTGGTTGCAGTATTTAAAAGTTTTGTTAGATCAAGTCGTTTTGACATGGAAAAGTAAACAAAATATAAATGAGATTAACTAGACCATATGACATTCTTTGCATTATGATGCGCTTGTGATGGATTATGATTCAAGAAACTTGCATAGTAATTTCTTAGCCTACTGAGGATGACATTCTTGTATGGAAATTGATTCTTATATCGATATCGTGTTGTGCCTCAGAAAAGAAGACAAAGGATAAGCAAACAGAAGTAAACATCGCTGCTTGGTAAGCTATCTCATTTCTAATAACCAATAAAGCTTTATATGAGCCTAGTTTCAGATAGCAGAAACAGTAATGTATAGTTTCAGAAATTGGTTTTGATTCTCTTTATGTGTTTCTTCTTTGCAAGGGTGATATTGATTGGAAACTGAAGTTTAAAGTTGATATTGATTAGAAGGAAACTCTTAATACGCTGCTGGAAACTCAAAAGGTATTTTGCTGAATGCTCAAACTCTGATGGTTGATGCATAGTTTCTTATATATGCTTGATTTATGTTTGATGGTTGCATGATTAATTGTTTTTGGTTATATGGAGATTGTAAGTTACATGATTGGCTTTGTAATTCATACATGAAGGCAATGTAATGTAGTGTTAATGTCTGAAAGTCTAGCGGTAGCTGGACTTTAGTTAACGCTGATCCGGTGGGCGGATCGATACTTATGTTGTTATTGTAGTTCCCGTTACCTGTCAAATAAAATACAATGGGCGTCAGAGGGAGACCGCGCTGGGCGGTCTTCAACTCTCCGATGCCTAAGTTAGTCAATGTATTTATGTTGACAAAGTAACAGTAGG
>BDJD01005845.1:46313-57202 GCA_002564525.1 Rosa multiflora
GTTGTCAACCAATTGGGACTGGTTCGTCAGTCTCACTGTTGATGACTACCCTTTTCTCAAACAAGACGGTACTGCTTGGATTTCAGTTCATTGTTTCTGGGTTGCTGGTGATTTTTGTGTTTTTTATGTGCTTTTTTGTTTGTGAATTGTGCAAATCTTCTTCACATTATGTCATTTCTACCTAAAGATCTGAACTTTGTGAACCATTCATTGGCTGGAAAGAGTAAGGCGCATTTGTTTTTTTTTGTATCTGTTGTTTTCGAGTTTTGTGTTATTGTTGTTTTGAATGTTGTGGTGGATGCTGAAGCATGTGAGGGTTTCAATGTTTTGTGGTGCTACAGGTTGAAGATATTGAAACCAGTAATTGTTGAAGAGATTGAAGCTCAGTTTTCAGCCCGGTAAGTTTGGACCTTTCTTTATTTAGAACATAAACATAGTTCCTGGAAACTCTTGGTGATTATGATTTTCTTTGTCTTTCACTCTCAAAATTTTAATCTTTTTGATTTGGGTTTCCTCGATTTGCAGGTTTAGTCCAACAATCAACTACCCAGCTCTTTCTTTTATCTGATTATCATGTAATTGGGATCAATTGAGCTCAAAGTCATAGACTTTCACTGACCCACTATACAGATACTTTTGTTCTTGAAAGTTTGATTTAGCCATGGATAAACTCACTGATGCAGAAGCTGCTAGTCCTTCTTTAAGGTTCTCTTTTCATATCCCAGTTTTTACTTACCAAATGTTTACTGTGCATATTGGCTTGACTTCAAGAATCATTGATTGATTTGTTGTCTTGTGTTTTGGTTTAGTTTATTTGCTGCATTGTCATATAGGGAGCATAGTTGACACAACACACATAGACACGTATGGAGCATAGTTGTAGATAGAAGAACGTGATACGATAATGGAGAATTAGATGCTAAGTCTGCTAATGTGCCCACCAAGTTCTTTTGGCTATTACATTAATTGCATCTAAGAAGGTGTTATAATCTGCAGGAATTGTTCTAGAATTTCACGAATTCTTGTATAAAAATTTAGATATTCTTAATCATGTGGAATGAAAGGAATCTAGGTTCTAAAATTTTTGAGCCTGTCATCATTAATTCACCAAAAGAATGTTGGTGTCTTGCCTTGAAGTTGTGCTAGATGTACTAATTTTATTAGATAGTTAATGTTTGTGTATGTCATAATGAATTTAATTACTCACCAACACTTTGCCGGGGACATGAGCAATGTAATTGAAGTACATTGCTATTGTTGCAGAGTAGTAAATTCATATGATGATAATAACATTCAGGATTAACAGTTTTGTCAAGGATGTGAATTATTGAAATGAGAATTCTGCAGCAACTTAAGGCTGTTTGGGTTCAGTGCCGTTGAATTTCTTCAGGAGGTTGCTGGCTAGGACCGACTGCATGCTGTGAGGAAAAGACTGTTTTATGGTCAATTGCCTTTGAGTGGTAATGTGTTAAGTTAATGAAGATCGATGGTGGAGTGCAGCATAGAGCTAGCTATTTATTTTGAATGCCTTGCAGTCATGAACATGAAGGCAAGGATCTTGTTTTCTTTCGGTGTTCAGCAGCAGGGTTCTGGTATGATGTATTTATGGCCTTGTCTTGAAGGTCGTCTTTAAAATTTTCGGTTGTTAATTATGTACGATCTAGGATTTATGTTAAAAAAAAAAAAACCTTCACTTTAAGGTGACTAGTTTGCTGTCATTTTTTATTTTGTAGGCTGTGATTGAAATGCTGAACCATTATTTGCCTAATTACATCTTTTAGTATATTTTGATTGTTATCAATTTTCCTTCTGTAAAGTTCATCAGGTTGAACTGTTCATTATCATTGCCTTCTCGTAATGGACTAGTTGCATCTTTTTGTAACTAGATGCTTGGTTCTGTAGTCAAAATTTGCAGTCTAATTGTTATATGCTTGTAGTCGAACTATGTGACACGTCACTTGCTAGTTATTTTTTGAGTTAAAAAAAAAAAAGGCTGTTTGGGTTCAAATCCTTAAAGGCTTATACTTTTCATTCTTAATGTTGATTTCCCATCTGCTAGTAAAGGGTCTCGAGCTTTATGGGGTTGGAATAGGATTCTGGAAGGTAGAAATTTCAATGACCATACTATGTGTCAGATTCTTGCTTAATGATGAGTGGATTAATCCTTGGAGTGAGAGATGGATTCTTAGTGTTCATGAAATTGCAGACTTGTAATCTAGGCATAATTTGAGTCTTTCCAAACAGTTCGTATATTGTGGAATTTAGATCCCATTAAATTATTTCTTCCGAGGAGAAGGATGCTAGTAAATCTATTCAATTTTACTTCCATTTGGGAAAATGATAAAGATTCAGCCATCAGAGAAATCTGGTGCTGCCTTTGTCAGGTCAGGCTATCATAAGGCTAATGCTAAGGAGTAGCCTTCTATTCAATCGTCCTGTCTGAAAGTGTTCATGGAACATTGCTGCTAACTTCTATACCCTCTGTTTAATTTGTTCAAAGACTCAGCCCCTCCCCATAATGCCTCTCTAGTTCCCTTCACTCTTTTACTCAATTTGCAACAGATAGCTACACGGATGGTTATTCAGTATGGGTGGGGACCTGATGATAGTCCTGCAATATATTATCACAGCAATGAGGTATTCTTCTTTCTTTGCATTCAAGAGTTGGTCATGACTTGTGTTAGAGATATAGATATTTCTCATGTGCCGTCTAAAACTTCTTTGATTCTATTTTCCCTTATTCATTTTGTTAAAATAGGGATATTGAGCTTCTAACTGGAAAGGTTTTGTTAATATGAGCTTCTTTAGCCTCCATACCTCTGTTTGTTCTTTTTAGTTATAATATTGTATTTGTTGTCTAGAGTTGGTTTCGTTTGCTGTACTGTTTTGCTTTTTCAGTTTGGTTGATTACTCTATATATTTGTGTTAAAATATGCCCCTCTCAAAAAACATCAATTCCCTTTCTATCTTGCTGGAAATTTAGAATGAGGTAGTGAATTGCAAATTTTACTTTGCATTCCATAATCTATCAAATTTTCCCATAAAGGATAAATGTTGAAGTCCTAACATGTTCTCTTTGGTACAGTCTAATGCTTTAAGCATAGGGAATAACCATGAGTATGATATGGCAGTTAAAGTTGAAAAGGTATGACGACTATGACTATTATTTGTTCTAAGCAATTACTCTATGTTGATATAACTTTCCCTAGTAATGCTTTCTTATTTTGTAGATCCATGATTTAGCATATTATAAAGCTAAAGAAATGCTCCATCGAAATGAGTGGTAGCAGCCAATACACCCAAGCGGATACTGATCAAGTGCGAAGTGAGTGGGGGAAGTTTGTTGCAACACATATGTGCATGAGCCATGAAGTAGCGCGCTTGATGCTGGTCCATTTTTGCTAAGGAAAACATTTTTTTTTGTGCTTCTCTGCTGGTACATTGTCATGCACCATGTGTTGCATGTTTTGGAACAATAGATATATATGTATCAGCTTTTTGATGTCCCAAGTAGATGGGCATGCACTAGAATGCTTCTCTTGTTTAAAATGTTGGGTTCAATGATTAGTGGTTTGCAATGTTTATATTTGGTATGTGAATGAATCAAATGCACAATTTAATTCAGGAATGGGATATGTTCAAAATAATCAGACAACAAAATAGACAAAATGATAATTGCCCGTTGTCTGAATGACCAAAAATAGGGACAAATCACACTGCAATCATTCATATCATACATCGGTTTTTAACAAATCACTGTCTTCTAATCTATACTCACACAACAGAAGCAATTAAACTCTGTTGTCCCAAAGTTAATCAGACAACAGAAGAAATTGAATTATGTTGTCCCATCCACATACAACATCTTCAAAACTAGCACTGTTGTCTGAAGGCAGCGCCGCAATTGCAGCGCAGCTGCGCCTGGCATCTGCCGAGCCACCTGCCGAGCCATCTGCCGAGTATTACACAACACATTTAACACATACCTGTTGTCTGTATGTTTCTCAGACAACTGTGTTCCACCGTTGTCTGATTTTTCATCAGACAGCTGTCACCTCTACAACGGTGGCACTCCAAATCAGACAACAGTTTCTGTCTGTCGTCTGATACCACTTTTGGCATAGTGGATTGATCAAATATTGGTATTTTTGTGAATGAATTTCATATTTGATGAATGCATTGTGTTGTTCCCAGATTTACATGATTATGGCACAACAGGGATACGAGTATGACATCTGGAATAGAAAGCAACAACAAAATGATGTTGTTGGACACGTCAAAGAACAACAGAAACAAGAAAAAATGTGTTCATATTTGGACACTCAAACAACAGATAATTGTCGTCTTCATGTTAAAACAAAGACATAGTCGAAAATGAAACAACATTTAACTGTCGCTCAAATTAGCTTCAAGCAACAAATAATTGTCCTGTCTGTGCTCTTCAACCTTCAGTTAATTGTTGTAGAGTATAAACCACAACAATAGATAAATGTAACCTTAACAACTTTTAAACCACACTTAATTGTAATTCCAAGTTATATGCCACAACATATAACTATTACTACAAGTTAATAAAAACCACAGACAACTGTTATTTATATTCCCTTTAAACGTCATTTAACTATCATCTGTGACTAAAATCAAACGGTAAATAAATGTGGTATTAACTAAGTTCAATGTACACTTATCTGTGACTATAATGCATATAAAACAACATATAAATGTTATCGTAGGCGACTAAAGACGATAGATAATTGTATTTTAAACTGAATAAGAATGACAGTTAACTGTTATTGAACTGGAATAAAACAACACTTAACTGTTATTTGTTTCTAGTTCACACGACATTATATTTATCTGTCGTTTGAATTCACTAGCCTCATATCTCGATTTCATCAGACAACAGAAGACCTAACAAATTTCTATCGTCTGATAAATAAGACGACAGAGGAAATCTGTCGTCTGATGCCCCAAGAGATGGCACTGTACTAGACAACAGAAATTTTTTTAATCAGACGACAGATCTCCTCTGTCGTCTGATTGCTTTTCTGGCATAGTGGAGAGAGCTCAACGATCCTGAGAATGCTATAATTGGAGCTTTTGCAGGTACTTAACTTTCGACTCTTCCGTTTTATAGGAAATCAGCGATCATATTATTCTATTTTAAGTGTTCAGAAATATTCAGAAATATTCAAAGGCTTTAATGGACATGAGAAGGGAGTTCTTTCCAAACAAAAGACATGAATGAGCTGTTAGAGTTCCACAAGAAATTAGAATCCATTCTTGAACATTTGACTGATTGAGACACAGGTTAGTATAAATCATCTTCCACATTTGTTGTTGTTGTTTGTTAATCTTCATTTTCATTATAATTACATAATATGCCATTTTCCAAAGTAAAATAATTCTCTATATGTTTCTGTATATTACCAGCTTCAACATTTTTCGATAGCTTCTGCAATGACCATAAAATGATGCACCTACAATATCTACAGAGATTGGAAGGAGTTCTATATGTTTCAACAGTACATCAACACTATTAATGATCTGTAGCTAGCTTTATGTATCAATGTTCACACCTTTTGTAGTTACAGTTGCCACTGATTTTGCTGACAGCCATGATTTTATATGTTACCCAGATCAGAATGACAAGGATTTGGATCGGGTGAGTGAGAGGCAGGATCTTGAAGGAAAGGAGCTAAAGCAAGAAACTACTTTGCATGAACTGGAGCCGGTTGTTGTCCATGCTCTTCATGAACTTGTTTCTTTAGTTCACAGTCATGTCAATGCTGCAGAGTAATATGATTTTGAGTAAGGCTAGATTTTGCTGACCATTTTGTAGTAGATGTAGTGATATCGGGATGAATTGTGAACAAATTATGCTACATGTAGTTATTGCAGTAGTGATATCTTCTAGACTAGCCTTAAAGTGGTTAGGGTTTATTGTGCGAAACTTTTGAAGCTACCTCAAACTCTAATTTTGGATAGAAATTAATGCAATTCCCTAATATTTGAATTTCATTAGAATTTCATGTTATTTGTGGATCAGCTTTCTAGTACCAAATACAGCACGAAAGGGATGTAGCAGCAGTTTGAATTCACAGACTGATGTCAAGAAAAGAAAAAAAATCAGTTACTGATGAAGAACTTATGTCAAAAAACAGAAATTACATCAGTTTGAAAATAAAAACCGATGTCAGAAAAGAGAAAATGCATCAGTTTGGAAACAAAAACCGATGTCAAGAAAAGAAAATACATCAGTTATTAAATAAAAACCGATATCAAGAAAGAGAATGTACATCAGTTCTTAAACAAAAACCGATGTCTAGCATTATTATGGACATCGATATATAAACAAAAACCGATATCTAACATTACTATGGACATCGATATATAAACAAAAACCGATGTTTGGCATCAATATGGACATCGATATAGATGAAGGAACCGATGTCCAACATAGCATTGGACATCGTTCTTTTTCAGGAACCGATGTGTAAAATATTATCAGACATCATTTCTAAATCAATAACGATGTTAAAATAGATAATTGTGTTGTTAGAACTATATTTCATTAAGCATCTAATGCCAAAATATGAAGGTTTGACAATAGCTAAACACACCAAAATGGTGATCACATTAACGTTTTTACATCGGTTCTGAACCTTAAACCGATGTCTCGTTGCAAACTAGACATTAGTTGTGAACCGATGTCTTAGTTTTGGCGATCTTTAACATCACCCACTAAGACATCGGTTTTTTTTCTTTTAACATCAGTTGTGGACTGATGTCTATGAACTTTATCCTAGTAGTGAGACTTAGCAGGAGATCATGATATTGCAGTACTGCTGGTTATGTTTATACTATGGGTGGTGCTGTCGTAGCTTGGTCTCAAATTTGCAAGGGCAAGTCGCCTTATTTACAATGGAGTCTGAGTATGTAGCAATCGCAGAAGCTGATAAAGAGATGGTGTGGCTAAAAGGGTCTGTTGGAGGAATTGGGTAAAAAGCAAGAGACTTGTGCATTGCACAATGATAGTCAAAGTGTGCAATTCACTTGGCAAAGAACCCTTCTTTTCATTCAAGGACTAAACACATTCCTATAAGGTATCACTACATACAATGAAGTGTTGCGATTGTTGAAGATTCAAGCGAGACTGCTAATATGTTGACTAAGTCTGTGCCAATAGGTAAATTAATTGAAGCTGTGCTTGGCTTTAGTTGGTCTCCAAGTTTGAAGAAGGAGATGTTGGATGTGATGATGAATTTTGTCTTGCTATGATTGAAGAGTATTGAAAAATGTTGGCTACTGTCATAATCTGCTCCAAGTGGAAGTTTGTTGGGTGTGTGGATAATGATTTGTTAATCCTTCATCAAAGAAGAGCTTTGATTGTTTCCTACCTGCTTACAAAATCCTACTTGGTAATGGTTTTTTTGTCTATTGCGAATAGGTTTCCAATGTTTTATAGTTTCAGGTTAGTTATCTATAAATAGGGGCATAGGTTATAGTAGTATATCAAGAAGAATTCTTTGAATCATTAAATAGAGATAGCAAGTGAGGTCTTGAGAGGTGAGAGAATTTGTTGTGAGAGATTCATGTATTCTTCTTCTTCTATAGTGAAACCCAAGCAGCCCGGAGACGTAGGTAATGTTTTTTGTTGAACCTCGTTAACAAGTTCGTGTTTTCGTGTTTGTTTTCTCGATCGTTTATCTTTATTTTTGTGTACTTCTTTGCTTTCGTAAGAGGGATTTTAGGTCGAATTCCTAACAAAATAAAGTGTTATCCAAACTTTCCACTGTGTAGTGCTCTTATAATTGCAATAGCTATTGAATATGAGAGAAAATGTAAATTCTAGTCGCTTAGTTTATGATTACTTTCCCACCAAATATTAATTGCTTAGTCTCAGTACCAATTGGTCTAGTACTCTAGTGACATTAGTGCTCATCTTGTAAGTGAAAGGTTTTAAATTCGACTAACAACTTAGTTGTTGTACATGCATTTCTATATTATGACTCCCTAAAACTTTGAGCTTGGTTGGAGCAATTTTTTTATGTAGCTAAACCATAATATGAATATCAGATAGTACGTATTCCTACGAACACTGTCAAAGTTAATTTTGACTATTCAGTATTGCACAACAGATATGTAGCTATTGGACAACAGATATGTAGCTCTTGCTTTCATTATAAGACATGAGAATGACTCATATTATTGCGGGTCCATGATTAACCAATTTACTTCCCTAAATTTTCATTATTAGTCATATGCTGTCTTAAATTTTTAAAAGTTAATTCATGTTTGGACAAAAAAATTGACAAATTAATATGACAAAAATGTAGCAAATTGGCTAATTTTGAAAATATAAAATAGCAAATTGGCTAATTGTGAAAACCTAAGGTAGCAAATTGGCTATTAAGCTTTTATTATTATTATTATTTTTTTTTATTTTTTATGTTTTAATATAATTTCTGTAAATGTGTGAAAGTTTGATCAAAGCCAAATTGGTAGTATTATCATTATTATTATCATTTCTGTTTGGCTGAAAATGATTCCACAGCCATTCATAATTTGCTCATCTTTACTTTGACTTTGTTTACGCAGGTAAAGTACCAATGTGCATAGAAAATAAGGGTAGCTAGCTAGGCTGGCCCTATGTTTGCATATATTATTTTTCTTTTGCACTACTACAAAAATTGCATCATACAACGGTGGAAATCTGTTGTGTGATGAGCACACTCAAACAACGGTGAAACACCTTTGTGTGAATATCATAGACACAACGCACTGCTTAAAACCGTAGCACCAATTCTGCGCATGCCAATGCTAGAAATTGGATGCGGCGCATTCAATTGTTGTGTCGATGTGGTCAGACAACAGAAGTAAGTAGGGACCGTTGTTGGTTAACTTCTCACACAACAGATAAATGACACTCAGACAACGAAAGTAATACTATACTGTTGTTGGTTAACTTATCATACAACAGAAAAATATGGAACCTGTTGTGTGAGTACTAATGAGACAACAAAATTTTATAGGGACCATTGTGTGATTTAGCATTGGGCAACTGATACCTATTTGTTCTGTTGTGTGAGTAATAATGAGACAACAAAATTTAAAGAAAGTTACTGCAACTTCAAAGATAAGGTAAATGGAAAAATGATATTGGAATCATGGACCAGCAGAAATAGCTCTTACCACTCGAGAATTTTCTCCCAAATGATTGCTTGTCCGAGTTGAGAGAATATCAAACATGGAAGCAAAAGCGAGAAAACAAGCTGCCAGAAACAAATAGGTAAGCAACCTTTGGCACACCATAATACCATAATGCAATTTTAAACACAAAATAGAAGTGTAATTTTGCCTTACCCCATTCAAGAGCTTCCTTCCATGTGCCAGTGAAGCAATAAGAAGACCCAAAGAACATACTGTAAAAACTTTTGCTATGGGCAGTATTGCAATCTTGATGGTAATGATTAACGACTCCCCTACGACTTGAATCCCCACCTCCACCACTATCAAAATCCTCTGCATCTGTTCTGGGTGGAACACTTGGGAGGTCAAGCCTCTACTTTGTTTCTAGGTGATTAAGTTTGATAACTAAGATTTCACCATTAAACAACATTCTTAGCAAAAACCAGATCTTAATAAATGTCTGTGACTTAGAAGATGACTTTAACACAACCCATCAGACAAAAGTCACTAAAAAGGAAAAAGTTACATTCTTTTTCTGCTCTCACAATGTCAACATCAAGAACATGCTCAGATGCCAACTTACCAAACTAACCCCCACATCACAAATTTAATACACTTGAGCCATACTTACTAGTATAAATGCAAAGGACATATTAGTCATTAGAAAAAATTAAATAAAACGTGTTATTTTCCTAGCAAACAAACGGAACTCAAGGCCTCAAGACTAAATTAAATACATATAGCTTAAATTTCTAAAGAGGAGACTTTATAATAAAACGTGTTACCTAAGCACAAAGACTTCAGTGTCTTCAGTTTTTAGAAGTAACAGCTTAAAGTCATTCAAGGCCGACCATACCTGATCAAAATGCTACTCCATAAATACCCATATAAACACATATGTATCGGAAAACTATAGACACACATATATAGAATCTAATCTAGAGGGGGAGAATGAGGCTAGCAAGGTTAACCTAATTAATAAACCTATATCCCTCAATATATGCATAATGCTAGTTCTACATAAGTTTCATCTAAAAATATTTATATAAAAACTGAGTAAGCAAAAATATTTTAGAAAATTGTAATTAATTTGTTTGATGAAATGTGTCAATAAGCATAACCCAAACAGATCCTAATTTTGTTCATAAATGGCTCTGCAGCAAACAAAGAGAAGAAGCAACAGTTTAACTTAAAAGTCCAAAGATAACACAACCCATTCTTAAAAGAATCAGCTCTTGTCATTCCAAAACCATTCATGTATGAAAATATCTTCAAGACTGCTTTCCAGCTTTATTTCATTTAGTTCCACCATAGTTAGTACTGTATGCTCACTTCCGTGTTCTTATGCAAGCCAAAAACAAAACAGTTAGCCTAACAAGTACTAGATGGTATCATTGTTTCCATACCACTAATGTTTCTTCCTAGTCTAAATGGTATCATTGTCCTTGCAGTAAAGCCTAAGCATTACAGCAACTAGTCTAAATGTTTCTCGCAGTAAAGTCTAAGCATTACAGTAGCACAACAATGAGCATATAGAAGTACCCTGATATGCAGAAGTACCAGAACAATGAAAAAACAATTGGCCGTTACATACGTTGCATCATAGAAACATCAAGTCAAGCTCCCGATACGCAAAAGAATAAATCAATTATGTGAAATTTCATGAACAAAATATTAAAAGCATACTTGGTCACAGG
>BDJD01005845.1:68202-123052 GCA_002564525.1 Rosa multiflora
GACAAGGTATAGGCCATCCTTAACCTGGCGGACCCCGAGTATAAGGTGGACGTCCAGTGCCTCCAGGGCAAGTTAACCGCCCTTTATCGATTCATCTCCAGACTCACTGATAGATGTGCCCCATTCTTCAAGCTCCTCAAAACAACTCACAAGAAAATCATCAATTGGAACCCAGAGTGTCAGGCGGCGTTCCCGGGCCTGAAGGAATACCTAGCGGCAGTCCCTCTCCTTTCTGTCCCTGTGCAAGGAGAGACACTGTTCATATACCTAGCGGTCTCAGTATCGGCAGTAAGCTGCGCCATTGTCCGGCGGGAGGGCCAAGACGAGCTCCAGGAGTTCTACGCCGGCAGAGGCATGAACGGAGCAGAAACAAGGTATCCTCACTTAGAGCAACTAGCCCTCGCACTCATCGTTGCCGCCAGGCGCCTCCGCCAATACTTCCAGGCTCACACAATCCATGTGTTAACCAATCAACCGCTGAGGCAAGTGATGCAGAACCCTGAACACTCGGGGCGCCTCAGCAAGTAGGCCATTGAGCTCAGCGAGTTCGACATAGACTACAAGCCAAGAACCGCCATGAAGGGCCAGGCAGTGGCGGACTTTATCGCTGAACTCACCGAGCGTCAACCAGACCCCAGTACCGAGACAAGGCCTGGAACGGAAATGGTAACCGCTGAGGAAGCAACTCCTCCACACTCGGATTGGAACCTGCATGTGGACGGCTCCGCTAGCGCCAAGGCCAGCGGCGCTGGAGTCATCTTAACAGGACCAGGGGGGCTGAACGCGGAGTACGCGTTGAAATTCAATTTCAAGGCTTCAAACAATATGGCGGAGTACGAAGCACTCATTGCTGGCCTACTCCTTGCCATCGACTCGGGTGCTGACAGCGTCAACATATTGAGCGACTCTCAATTAGTCGTTAACCAGGTCAACGACAGCTTCTAAGCCAAGGACAAGCAGTTAGCAGCATATTTGGGGTATGTCAAAACGCTGCTTAAAAAGTTCAAGTTTCACACCATCACACAAATCCCCAGGGAAAGGAACGCCAAAGCTGATTCACTAGCGAGACTGGCAACCGCCCCACATCAAAGTCCAGCGGACACAAGGGTGGAAAGCCTTGACAAACCAAGTATCACAAAAACCCTGGCGGAGAACTTCAGCATTGAGGTCAGTCCCAGCTGGATGGACGAGATCATTGCATACAAGCGCAGCGGCACATTGCCGGAGGATAAAATCCAGGCGAGACAGCTCAAACGTAGAACAACCCGCTATAACATCCCGAATGGCAAGCTTTACCGCCAGGGATTCACCCATCCCAACCTCCGCTGTCTCACCCCGGAGGAGGGAAAGGTTGTACTAGAAGAGATCCACGGCGGAGAATGTGGAAACCACTCGGGCGCAAGATCCTTGGCCAACCGCACAATGCGACAGGGCTACTTCTGGCCCACACTTGGTGATGACGCCCGGCGGATTTCGAGATCTTGCCACAACAACAGTTTGCAGATCTCCCACATGCACCGGCAGAACCACTGTCAGTCATCATCGGCCCATGGATTCACTCCACATGGGTCCTCGATTTGATGGGAAAGTTCCAAACCGCCAAGGGCCAGTTCAAATACATCATTGTTGCCATCAACTACAACAGCAAGTGGATTTGACGGCAATAACTTCCGCCAAGGTAATTCACTTCCTCTGGAAGAACATCTACTGTCGCTATGGTGTCCCACATATAATCATTACAGACAACGGCACGCAGTTCAACAACAAGGAACTTATCTCCTTTACCGCCAACTTGGGCACCAAATTGAGTTTTGCATCTGTCGCCCATCCCCAAACCAACGGCCAGGTTAAAGCAGCAAACAAGATAATCAAGAAATTGCTAAAAAAGAAGCTCGACGACGCCAAGGGTTTGTGGGCGGAGAAGCTTCCAGAAGTTCTATGGGCCATCCGGACAACTCCAACCTCCGCCACCGGCGAAACACCCTTTTGTATGATGTTCGGAACAGAGGCTGTCCTACCTGTTGAAGTAACTCAACCTACCGCTAGGGTCGATGGTTACTGCCCAGAGACCAACAGCGACGGCATCAACCTGGACAGGGACCTCCTAGAAGAGAAAAGACACAAGGTTCACTTGCACAACTTGCAAAACAAGCAGCGAGTATCGCGTTTCTACAACGCCAGAGTCAAGGCCCGGAACCTCCAATTTGGGGACTGGGTAATGAAGGAAGTCATTCCACCCCCAACAAAACTCCGCCCAACATGGGAAGGTCCATACAAAATTGTGGAAGTCGTTAGCCCAGGCACCTTCTACTTAATGGGCAAGGATGGCGTCACGTCGACCCACCCTTGGAATACCGAACACCTTCGGTATTACTACAAATAATCATGCCGCTACCCAAGAGCATCTTGACTTAGCTAAATTTTTGTTCAATATTTAGCTAAGGGAAGCTACCCAACGGGTACATCCCCGCTTTTGTAAAACGCTGATCAGTCGGCTATCAATGAAACGAGGAATTATTCAAACCATTGTTACCAAGTCTAGCACTGAGGGCAACTGGCGACGCCAGCAAGCGTCAGCGGACCACGTCCACCACGTAGTGCACTTGGACCAATCTTAATTCCTTTAATGTTTCATTGATTGCAAAAGAAAATTGCAAGTTATAAGGCCATATCATAAAGCACCAAAATTCGAACCGTCATTTCATACATAAACGGGCTGGGACTCCCCACCCAAAAATGCTCTTTACATCAAAAACTTTAAGCCTCAGTGGCTACACAAAAAAAAACAAAAAAAAAAAAAAAGAAAGAAGTGCAGCGTCTCAGGGGTTGGCTTCAGCCTCTTCACTTTCGGCGTGCGGCGGCGGATGTGCGCGGCCCTTTTGATCGGACCCTCGAGCAGTTGGCCTTGGAGTCTCTATTGTGCCATCTGCTCGAGTGTGGGCCGCCAGGAAACCAGCACGGGCCACCTCCGACTGGGTAGGAGGAGTCCGCTGGGAGTCACCCGCCGGTCGAGAGCCACTCTCTCCACTCCCCGAGCGAGCACCTTCAACTTGGGAAGGGGCCATACTCTTCGCCGGCGGGACTTTCTTCGCTGGCGGGGTTTTCTGAGCCACCGGCACCTCGGGCTGGGACGCCTTCACCCAGTCAATAGCGCCCTCATTCATCGCATTCCTGTAATCCGCCGACTGATTGAATGCTTCAACAGCGGCGGTTGCGGCGCGGTCCCCTTCAGCTCTCAGGCGGGCAATCTCACCTTCCAGTTTCTTCACCTCCTCTTTCCTGGCGGCAGACTCCCGTTGCAGGATATCGATCTTTTTATCCTTGGCAGCCACCCGTTCCTCCAGCAGGGACATGCTTTGCTCCAGCTTGGAGACATGGTCATTTCGTTCCACGTCCCGCTGAATGGCCTCTTGCAGCTTGCCACGTGCATCTGCAGCATCAGTATCCGCCTTTGTCAGGCGTTGTTCCACCTCCAACAATTTATCCCTCGCCTCCAGGCATCTGCAGCATCGGTATCCGCCTTCATCAGGCGTTGTTCCACCTCTACCAACCTCTCCCTCACCTCCGCCAACTCTCTCTCAAGACCCTGGATCCCCTCCCTGAGTTCCCGCTCAACCACGGGCTGCTTAGACGCCGCCAGGAACATTTCGTTCAAGCCAACGGACAAGTGACCGAACGCCGAGCTGAAGGGCGACTGGTCAATGGCAGTTGGGCGCGAAATCCCCGCTAGGCCGCCAAACCCTAGCCGCTCGCAGAGATGGAAAAGGAATTCCCGCTCACTGTCTGTCATGAACTCTGCGTACGCGGCGAACGAATCCAGGTCGCTCACGGGAGCCTCTCTCCCCTCGACAGTGGGAGCCTTGGGCGAACCTTGTCGCGCCTTCTTCTGTTGGCGGGCCCCAATGGTCTCCACATCATCCTCCTCTTCCTCATCGACGGAGTTGTGTTGACGACGCCTTCGCTGAAGCACCCGTGTGCTTCCAGCAGTACCAGGCCTCGACTCCCTTGCCGGCTCCTCCATCCCAGCGGCGGTGCTGGTCCCCACTCGCTTCCTCTGAGGCTCAATACGGTTGGCGGGCTCCCTCTCTTTCTGTGGCGCGGCGGTAGTAAACCTCTTCTCCCCACCTGCCACGCTACCCCCAGCTTGGGCGACGGGCAGGCCATCATCGCCAAGGTGGGAGTGATGCGGCATAGGTAGCGTCACCGGAACCTCGGACTGGCTCAACTCCAGTGTTTCCGGATTCACCACCGTCTGCTGAGCTGCCAGCCCTGCTGCATACATCGTCTCCAGGAAATCGTCGATCTCCGCACGGTCCATAGCTCTGGCAAAGGCGTCGCGGCTTCGCGTGTTACCCGGCGGCGTTTCTAAAAAAAAAAAACAACAACAGGTTAGCCTGGGACAATATGATTGAGGATACAGTGTGACAGGGACTTCTTACCAACGACACGTGTCAGGCGTAGGTCGACCAGCAACTCCCAGCCGGTGAGGAGGCGAAAGTCCAGCAGGTTGCGATTCCGCCAACAGCCTCTGATACGAGCCACGCGACACTCTTCTTCACGCGTCCAGTTATAGCGCAAGCCCGCTGCATAAACAAATTGTAATCGTTAGAAGAGCACCAAAGGCGTGGCCAAAGGGAAATCGCCATTTATGTTCGACGAACAACCTCGAATAGGCTGAAACTCCGACTTAATCCTAAACGTCGGCTCCCCCTCGTTGGACCCGACCTGGTATTCCCCCCCTGCCGTGGCCACACAGAAGGCCCCCCGCCAATAGGACATGGAGTCCCTCAGATTCTCGATCAGCTTCGGCGCTCCCACACGCCGACTCAAATTCACCTGCCCCCGGCAGCCTTGGCGCTTCACATACACCAGTTCGTAGAAGTGCAGCACTTCCGCCACGGTTGGTCCTTCACAACCAGACAGCCGCCATAGCGAGTTCAGCGCTAGCATCAACCGCCACATGTTGGGGCAAATTTTCCCGAACGCAAGGCCAAACTCGCACACCAAAATTTGTAGGTTGGGCACCAGTGGGAGTGTCACTCCTTGGCGGAATATCGCCCCGTGCACGGCGGCAGACCCCCTTGGCAGCATCGATGCCTTCTCATCCACCGTCGGAGGACGCAGGTTTACCACGCCCAGCAACCGGTACATCCCTTTCAACCGATTGACGGCGACGGCGTTCATCCGCCCACCTCCCTCGTCAACAAAGGTACCGTCGGAAAGAACCCACACTGACTCGGCATTCTCTCCCGCCACATCTCCCCCGTCAGCGGAACCACTGGCGGCACTGTTACTAGCTAGCCGCTCGTCACGCCTATTTTTCACAGCGGCCGCTTCCCCTGCCCTAGAACTCTCAGGACGCGAAACACGACCCATGGCTACTTCCCAAGGTATTGTTTGTAGCGGCTCAACCTCTAGCGGTTCTGGCAGCGAGGTTCCTGCATGGGCAGACGGACGCAACGAGTCAATAAATATTTTATCCGCTGCGCTGAATGATACGTCAGACCCGGAATCCTCACTGTTCGAAATCTCTATGACGTTAGCCATCCCAAACCCTAAAACCCACACCAGTTAGCACAAACACAGATCTAGCCTATTCTTACATCAGTTATAGCCAAGAACATCAGCAACAGTTTACCCAGAAAACACCAAAACAAGAACAAACACCCCCAAACACCTAACCCAGATTCAACCATCTAGTAAATCCCCAAAACCCACTTTTCACTCAGGGCATGCCAAACAAGAGCAGGATACCCCAAAATCAAGAAACCCAAAACTGACAGAAGCAAACACACAGAAATTCAATGGAACAGGGATGGGATTCAGAGCACCAACCACAAAGGTGAAATCTTTGGTGTGATTGAAGGCACTTGTCTTCACCGGTGAAGACCTCGTACTCAAGATCCGATAACTCAACAGATTTCGTCCCCCGGAACTCTCTTCGCAAATCGCACAGGGCTTGAAGTTTACACAAAGTGTCAAATCTCGCTAAAGTTCTTTCACCGGTGAATACCTCGTACTCAAGATCCGATAACTCAGCAGATTTCGTCCCCCGGAACTCTCTTCGCAAATGGCACAGAGCTTGAAGACGACGACTCGGGTTTGAAGTTTTCACAAAGTGTCAAATCTCGCTAAAGTTCCCCCCCCCCTTTTATGTCAACATCAACGCGTTCTAAGCCGTCCGCTCCATAACGACATCACACACCAGCCGTACACGTGTCGCAGGTCTCCACTTACTCTCCGGATTAACCGAGGCGTCGCCTCAGTTACGAAATCCATAATTACTATCATTAATGGCGAGAAGACGGCGAGGCTTAGGAGACAAGCCTCCGCACGCTAACCCTCTACGGGTTGGACACGTGTTAACCACCACCAGACGAAGCGTCTGGTGGAAGTAACCACTTGGGATGAATTCACCAACCGTTCGAAATCTCCGCTGGACGAAACCCCGCCACCGGAACTTCTCCCTTGTCATTTCCCAAGTGACGAAGTCTTCGCTGAGCGAAACCCCGCCACCGGAACTTCTCCCTTGTCATCTCCCAAGCGACGAAGTCTCCGCTGAGTGAAACCCCACCAGCGGAACTTCTCCCGTGTCATCTCCCAAGCGACGAAGTCTCCGCTGAGCGAAACCCCGCCAGCGGAACTTCTCCCTTGTCATCTCTCAAGCGACGAAGTCTCCGCTGAGCGAAACCCCGCCAACGGAACTTCTCACGTGTCATTTCCCAAGAGACGAAGTCTCCGCTGAGCAAAACCCCGCCACCGGAACTTCTCTCTTGCCATCCTGCAAGCGGGGCGTCTTCCGCTACACACCTCTAGCTGAACCCCCTTTTTCATCTTGCACGTTGCGTGCTTTGTTCAGCGCAATATCGCTCAATAAAATACCGCCAGGAACGTCTACTGGACGCTGCTTCCTGCTGCAGTCAGCGGGGGGATATCCGCCAGCGGCGAATCCTGAGGCCACGCCTCACTCTGACAACGACCGCCACGCGGAGTTACGGTCAGACGGTCCCTACGGGACACGGGGACTTGTCAAAAGGTCTACGACGGCCCTGATCATGCACGTTGACCCCCGTCACTAGGGTACTAAGATTGGGTTCGCTACCCAACACCCTCTGCTCCGTGCAGCTCCCCCTCAACAAACAATTCACCGACCTTCAGGAGGCTTATCTTAGCCGGGGAGTGGGGGACTCCCTGGGGGGCCTAGCGAGGGCCCACCCGAAAGGGTATAAAGCTTTTGCTCACTAAATCCATGGTTGACAACGCACTGATGCTAATTATGCTCTTGCAAGTCTAGCGGAAGAAAACGCTTCAAACCGCCGAACAACTCCCCAACCAAGATTGCCCTCCTTGACTGGGGACTTGGGGGACTTGTACATACATGTACATTTGCAAGCATAATTAGCTATAATGGGCCACTCTCATTGTACCGCCAAAGGTACCAATTCCAACCAAAGAAATGACATACAGGTACACCGCCAGGTGGGCTACAACCTCAGCGTCGGATCCCCCTCAGATCACCACCGACGCGCCGCCACGCGCCGTGCCAAAATGGCATCAGTAGCTCCCAGAGCTGGGAACTGAAACACCTCAGTCCCACATCGAAAGCAAAGGAGAGAACCTCATATTCCTCACCTATAAAAGGTTCTCTCCTCTCTCCTCATTAACAACGCATTCAATACTTACCTACTGTTACTTTGTCAACATAAATACATTGACTAACTTAGGCATCGGAGAGTCGAAGACCCTCTCCCTCTGACGCCCCTTTGTATTTTACTTAACAGGCAGCGGAAGCTATGATAGCATCACGAGTATCGATCCGCCCACCGGATCAGCGTTAACAAAGGTTCAGTTACCGCCGAACTTTTAGACATTAAAACACCGATTCACAAAATCCAAAGATTGAAGAAGCCCTAAATTTCAAGAATCAATAAATTCTTAAATTCCAATGCTTCCAAGAAGTAATTAAACCTATTTTAGAAAAGACCCACACAAATTCATGAAGAAACGAAAGAATCTGAGGTCCACCTCAATGATAGACTCGGTGCCGGTGAAGAGGAATCCAACGAAAAGAAGCAAGCCTACTGTGCTCTCTACTGAACATATCGAGTGCCTGAAACAACAACCCATTTCAATTTCTGTAAACCATTTCAACGAAAAGAAGAAATTTGAACTAAATTCATCATTGAGGGCCCAAAGGGAAGAGGTCGTAGAGAGCTTGGTCATCGCTGACCTCGACTGCGGTGGTGCCGGTGGTGCTCACCCTCCACGTACTGCATCGTGTTCATGGTTCTCTCTCTCTTTTTCTCTCGTTGATGTCGTCCCACCAACGAGATCAATTTCAATCAAAGATGAAGAGCGAGCCCTAATAAGTGAATTAGCTAGGGTTTAAAGGATAAGAGTAGATCAAAGGAGAGCTAAAGAGAATTGGGGGTGGAGTTGGTGAATATGAGGAACAGTGACGAAGATAATTTGGGTCGAGAGGCTATTCTGAAGGTTGACAGTTTGTATGTTAAGAGAGAGGGTCGAGAGGGTCTGAGAGATTTTGTTTTGTTTTCTTCTTTCTTTTGGACACGATGTGGCATGACAATTAAACTTAAAAAAATTCTCAAAGTCCCTCCCACAACAGAAAGCTCACCATCCGTTGTATGAGTGCACTACATAAAATCAAAATTTGGAAACATGGAGGGAAACATGCCGCCTACAACATTTTGGCTCAAAATATTACCGACTATGTTCCTTCTTCACACAACAGAATAGTTTAAATTTGTTGTCTAATTTCTATAGCTTGCGACATTCAAGTAAGCTTCCTCAAAATTTGGCGCCTAGTTTTCAATCACACAACGGAAATCTTAAGCACCGTTGTGCCTAGTAGCCCAAATTTCAGATTTCAAGAGGCAACCAAGACTCCAGAGTGGAGGAAAATCTGCCGCTAAATTTTCTAAGACTCAGACAACGGAAAATACTTAATTCCGTTGTGCAATGTAGTTATGATAAAAAAGGTATCATTTTGTTGACATTCACACAACAGAACATCACTAATACCGTTGTACAATAGACTTTACTTAAACACACAACAGATGATTTCTGTTCCGTTCTGTGATTAGTGTTGTGTGATTAACTTTTTGTAGTAGTGTTGGTTTTGATAAATTTTAGGGGTTTTTCCCGTATACCCAGAAAACTCTTGTATTGTGCCCAGTTGCCCAATACTTTTTGTATTACACTATTTTCTTAGAAAAGAGACTAAAGGAGGTCGTCTTTTTCAAGATAATGCATTTTATATCCTATGTCAACCTTTAGTTTTTCGGAAATGACTTTCTGCCTTTAAAAACTTCGTTTCAAAACTTTTGAACAAAAACAAAACTAGCCTTCAACATGCTCAAGTTTTTCACCTAGTGGCTCCCTGCCTAACGGTTACTTTAACAGGCGGAATCACTGCTGCTTGTCTTAATCCTAGGTTTTTAAAACTGGTTTTTTCTGGTGAAAAGGTAAAACTTAGAACCTTAGGTTTTTGCAGGATACATGCATAAAACATATATAACAGATAAACATGTATATAACAGATAACTTTGATGAAGTGGATGAACAATCTAAATTTATTTATTCAAATATAAATACATGCTAAATATTCAGAGCCTCATTCTCAAGTAAACAGCGAAAGACTGTTTAGCTATCCATAAGAATGAGAACAGTTACTTACTTGAAATGAAAGCACACTACTTCACACTAGACGGGAATGGAAGCACACTGCTACTATGGCTTTCTTACTACTTGAGAGAAGACTCTTCTGCTCAATTTTCTGATGCCTTACAACTGAACCTAAAGCTCCTTATATAGGGAGCGGAACTCAAATCAGAATTCAAAACATAAAAACGTACAGAACAACTCCATGATTCTTCTGCTTTCCTGAGTGCTCCTGATAATGGAGGTCGGATGGGGAAAAGCAAAAGCATTTAGGTAATATGTTTTTTACTTGCCTTTTGAAAAAGCAAAAGTACCTTTTGTAAGTCAAAAGTTCTACAGTTGCAGTTTTGGTGTTTTTCTTCTTCACCTGTGGCTTTACATATTCTCGTCAGTCTCTGAGTTGTGGCCAAAGACAAAGGAGTTGTTGTCTGCCTGCGCCATTCTAACAGTTGTTGCATTATCTTCGACATCTGTATCAACATAAATATTGTAGTGGTTGTCTGTTTCAAGTCTTTCCACCCACTGTAAGCATGCTAGTGTCGAATCTATCTCTTTTCTGGTGAGAGATAGGAACAGGTCACTGCTAACTACGTCAAGATGATCGTAAGCAGTAATAATAGTTTTTTCTCCTGCTGCCAGGAAGGTATTGTTGATATCTTCAGAGATGATCTTTTTGATATATTCTAGAGCCATAGCTTTCATCCATGGGATGCTTGAGTTTGGATGGCTATTGTATCCAACACAGGCAGGCTGAAGATACTTCCTTTGAATAATTCTCACATAATGATATGAAGAAATATACTCAACCTCACTGTTTGCCTTCTGGATCCATTCTGGGGGAGTGGATCTGAAGGCAAACGAAGCATGCAGTCATTTTTTCTAATATTTTTGACTATGTTGACAATGATAGGGGGTAAGTCTTTGAGATCATCATTTGTTTTAGTCCACAGATTATGGACAAAACGATTTTCAACAAGCCAAAGCTTGTGTTCTTAAGGATGTTCATTCTGAACATTGACTAAGTATCTTCCAACATATGGTCCTGCAATAATGAAGAGAGTTGGAGGAATACGGTCTTCAGAATTATGACTTCCTATCAGACTATGGAATTCATGCCAGTCTGATTCTTTGAGTGCTATGATAGGGACCCTAGCACTTTCTGGATCTTCTAGGAAGTGAATTTTTTTCTTTTCTAACAGCACTCTGCTGTGTATGAATTTCTTCAAACTGTGGTCTAGCATTTTCATAGAGTTCTTCAGCTAGTGCAAAGAGAGCTAGGAACATCAGACCACTACTTCTTTCCTGAAAAGCAAATAAGAGATTATCCGGAATTGCTTTCTGGTGGTAAGCTAGTCTCCTGCCAATTATGAACACAGGAGCATCAAAAGTTTGAAGTTCATAATTAAAAACATTTATTACTCCAGTGGGAGTGAGTTTGCTTTTTGGCAAAGCAACAGCCATCAATGGTCTTGATGAGCCTTTACCGTCTGCTGTTTGAGACGGACTAGCCAATCCTTTACCCTGGGATTGATCAGTTGGAGCTAGTCCTTTGGGACCTAGCAGAAACCTTTTGAGGATTTTTTTTCTTTAGGATCCTCAACTTCATGTTCTTTCCCAGTTGGTTTTCTGTTTCTGGGATTGCGACCTTCATCGTCATCTTTTCGGCTGAACATTGCCAGTTCTCTGGTTAGGCCATCTGGAAGATAGTTCTTGTTTCCTGCAATTAATTCAACAACATAATCATATTGGTTAAGAAATAATTTCCAGTTTGCTAATCTTCCTCTATCAGCAGCTTTATCAAGTTTAAAATTTTTGAAATTCTTTACTCTAGCACAATCGGTGCGGATAGTAAAGGATTTTCCAAGAAAAGCTGGAGAATTTAAAATTGTTTTTTTTATGGCCAAAATTTCTTTTTCCCCTGTGGGATAATTTAGTTCTGCAAGGCTGAACTTGCCACTACAAAATTTGCAGATCTTTTCAATGTTAGCTCCAGGCGTTTTTGCCAGAACAACACTGGACCAATAATTATCACTCACATCTGTTTGGAGGATACTTTCATCATTTTCCTCTGGTTGTTGTAGAGGAGGGAGGTTTTTGCAGAGATTTTTTATCTTCTTTATAATTTTTTCATCATCTTCTCTGAAGTTCCATTTTCTTTTGGAACTTGTCTTAGGAGATAACATTGCTGTTAATCTTGAGATTTTGGGAATGAAATCTCTCCCATAATTTATGACACCAAGGAATCTCTCTAGACTCTTAGCATCAGGAATTCTATCTGGGAATTTCCAGATCTTCTCAAGGATATGAGGTTGGAGTTTTATTACTCCATCTTTGATGTTTATTCCTAGGAAATCAACTTCATCGAGGATAAAGAAGATTTTCTTTTGTCCTAGGATAATTCCATGCTGAACTATCAGCTTTACAACCTCGTGGAGGTGTTTCATGTGTTCTTCTCTGTTTTTGGAGAAAACTAGGATGTCATCTATGTAGACGACACAGAACTCCGCAACATGTTTGAAGATGTTGTCCATCTTTCTTTGGAAGATTGAGGGAGCTTGTTTTAGACCAAAAGGCATTACTAACCATTCGTAATGACCTTGTGGTGTTCCAAATGCAGTGAGAGGAACACTCTCAGGATGCATCTTGACTTGCCAAAAACCCGACTTTGCATCGAATTTTGAAAAGACTTTAGCTCCTCTCAGCTGGTTGATCAATACTCTTACTTGAGCAATTTGATAACCGTCTTTGACAGTTTTCTTATTGGCATCTCTGTAGTCAATCACCATTCTAGCTTTTCCTCTGAGGTTTTCTGCATGATTTCTCACGTAGAAGGCTGGAGCATGATGAGGGCTAGTGGAGGGTTGAATTAATCTCTTGTTCAGGAGATCTTTAATATCTTTTCTGAATTCCTTTTGATCTTCCTCTTTGTACTGAGGAATGGCTTTGACATGACAGATAGCATTCATGTTATGTAATCTTAATTTACAGACCACTGGGTCTTTTTCCAAAAACTTTTGAGGGTCTATATCGATATTTTGTTTGAGTAGTTTCTTGATTTTATCAAGAGTAGGAATTTTCTGGGACTCCAGCTTATTCTGGAAGTGCTTGAGGTTATGCTCATGGATGAAACTAGCTTCTTCTTCTTCTCTAATTTCTACTTCTTCTTCTTCAGAAGATTCTTTAACAAGTAATTCTTCTTGTAGTTTGATTTGGAGTATGGGTTCAAATTTGGGTTTGTAGGGGGTAAGATCACTACTATTTGGTTGCGATCTCTGATATTGTGTAGTAAAGTTTGGTCCTACTACACTTTTGGCTTGTGTAAGCCTATCTGCCCAGAACACCCATTCTCCTTTTCTGAAGCCTATTGCTTCTTCATCCTGAATAAATCTCTGTTGGAGAATGAAATCATTTCCCAACAAGAAATCTGTGCTTTGGCCTTCAGATTGCCAGACATTGTGGATGATAAATGTTCCTCCACCAATGGTGATATGAACATTTTTTGCTACTTCGTTCATGGTGAGGTGACTTCAGTCAAATGTGACACCAGTTCTTTTCTTATCTTCTTTCCAGAGTTCTTCTGGAATTGCAAATCTCTTCGCAACAATAAATCCTAATCCATTATCTACAAAGGCATGTAGATGATATTTCTTGTGATCAGGGAATTTTAGTCCAATCTCTATGTAGTTACTATATCTACTAGTAGAGACGACCTTCGATTGTTGAAGCTCATTTTCTTGAGCTTGTTCCTTTGGAATAAATGGTTTTCATTCTTCTAGAACAATTTCTGGTGGTTCGACCCGTTCAATATTTTCATCGATTTTTTCTTCATCGATTTCTTCTTCCTTTATTTTTGAGGAAGATGGTTCCATAATTTCTTGGAACAATGTTTCTACTTCTTTCTCTTTTTGTTCAGAGAAATATTCTTTATATTCTTGTTCTACCAATTGGCTAACAAGGCCTTTCTTGGTTTTTCTTCTCGCTTCAACTATGAAGCATTCTTTGTGATAAGTCTTTTTTGACTCTTCACAAAACATAGGGATACCATCCTTTTCGTGACATAGGCAGTAGTCACAAACGAATGTACCAGGGTTCACCTGATAAGAAGACATTGTTGATTCTGTCTTACTTTCTTCCCAGTTTTTGATTTTCAAAACATTCATCTGTCTGGATTTGAAGTATTCTTCAGAATCTGTCTCAGACTCATATGATTCTTCTTTTTCAGACCAGGCAGAGTAAACTGACATGTTGTCTTCTTCATCATCAAAATAGGCTATTTCGTAGCCTTTCATGTTTTCTGTTTCTACTATATGCTCATATTCTTCAAAGAGAGCTTTAGTAGATCTGTTACCCTTTTCTGGGCATTCATTGGCATAGTGCCCTTCAGCTTTACATAACCAACATCTGCAAGCCTTCTTGCTTGGTTGTTGTTGTTTATGCTGATGATTATTCTTCCTTTTCTTGAAGAATTGCTTTTTAGGATCTTTCTCATGTTGTTTCTTGTAATTGGAACTTTTCTTGAATTTCCTATCTTTTTTCTGATTACTCTTTTTGAATTTTTTAGAGTAATATTTTTCTTTTCTTTTTCTGTGGAACTTGGATTCATGACATCCCCAATCGGTTGGCATATCCAGAATTCCATAACAGAAATTTTCAACTCCTTTGAGTTGTTTCTTAGCCATCTTTGCTCTAAGATTGGCTTTGCATTTTCTTTCAGTAATTGCCTAATTCTGTCGGAAATTCCTCCAACTGAAAATCTTTCAATTGGTGTTTCAGCTATGCTTTCTCTCATAGCTGTTCTCCATGGTTCATGGAGTTTTCTGTGCAACAGATTAACTAGATCAGTATTCTCTAGTTCACCAATTGTACAGTAATATTCTTGAAATTCATTCAAGTATTCTTCAAAATATCTCATGTCACAGATTTTGAGAGTATAGATATTTGATTTGGCCGTTTATTTAGCCTTCTCACTCAAATTTAAGAGATCTCCACAGAACTGATCGTATAGGGGTACTGCAAAATCATACGGAGATTTCGAAGTTTTGATTTCTTCCAGCCATTCTTTTCCTCTGGCAGTCTCCTTGAAGGAGAAATAATACTTTTTTGCTACTCCTGTGAGAGTAGTTTCAAAGTACATCTGAAGATCAGGAGCTTCGAATTTTCCAAGGGTAAGAGCTAAGGCCATCGTCAGGCTGTCTACCTATTGGTCAAGAGTTTTTCTCTTGTCTAGAGCTTTGTCTAAATCTAACCAGATACCGTAATTAGAAATTGGTACTCTGGGTTTCTTGTCCTCTGGGACAAATCTCTAAGAATTTCTTTCTCCATTTTTCCCCGTAGGGGTTTTATGTATAGGGAGTTTCAGTTTTCTTTTTTCTCTAATGATGAAAGTTTTGGAGCTATCTCCTTCTTCCATTTCAGCATCTTGATAGGGAAGGAGTTTTCTTTCCTTTACTGGTTTGAATTTTTCCATTTCTTCAATTAGTTTTTCTAATCATTCAGGATTTTGGCAGAATTCTGCTTCTTCATAGAGATCATAGAGCTTTTGTGCTTTAAGCATATTTACTGGTCTGTTCAAATCAGCTTCTAACTCTTCTTCAGTGATGGGCTCTGATGGTTCTTCAGAGTTTTTGTACCACTAACACTAGCTTCTCCTAGTGTTGTAGCTTCTTCTGAGAAGATTTTTGTTTATCCTGATGTTCTCAGGACAGACATCACTTTTCCTGTGATTGTCAAAATTTAGACTGATTTCTCCAGTCTTTCTACTTTCATAAATTTTTGCTTTTGCACTTTCTGCTGGTAGCTTCGGACCAGATAATTTCCATTAAATAGGAAAAGTTACTTCATTCCAAGTAACCTTGTGAATCTATTGTGAATGGTTCTTCTGACTGGTGAGGAATCCAGTAGTAAGACCTGGAATATTTGATATTCTTGTCTTTGGTTCTACTGTGGTACTCATCAGTTTATAGTATATTCTGTATACTATTGTGAGTTCTTGCATATCGTTCTTCATAGATATGTCATCTGTCTTGACTCTCAGTCTTAAACAGTGAGCTGCATCTTTCAAGCTGGTTGAGAAATTTGGAAAGCAGTTGAAATATGCCACTTGATTACATAAAGATGCTTCAAGGGTTCCCAACAGACTAGCTTGAAAATCTATTAGTCTATTGTCTTGTAAGACACATAGAACTGAGCAGTTTATTCCTTCTCGAGCAAGTAATTTTATGCCTACTTGAACTGCTCCAATGTGCATAAATTGATACTTTTTTGTTCTTGCTCTGGCAACTTCTTCAGGAGTAATCAGTAGTAGATTTGTTTCTCCTGTTGTGGAGGGGGTTGTAAATTCTAGTAATTTGAAATGATGGCTATCCATCAGGTCAAATGTTTCCCTTTTGTAGATTTGCTTAAAATCTAGCTTTGGAATTGAGACATTTTTTACCTCGTGTTCTATTTCGTTGTATTCGAACTCTTCAGCATTTAGGAGTTGTACTCCTTTCTTTTTCCCGAAGATGCTCATCATTTTGACATCTCGAGTTTCTTTCGGATTTTCATACCGAATACTAGTAGAACTAGTTGATGGATCCAGAAAAATCATGTTTGGAACAGGATTCCTTTCTGGTCTTTCTAATGGTTTGAATCCATTAGCTTTCTTTGCTTTTACTGTAGGCACTTTCTTGTCCTTCAGTATATTTTTCATAGAATCCAGCATTTTTTGCTGTTCATTGATTTTTCTACTAACACTTGTTAGCTTTTCTTCTTCCGTTTTTGGAAGTTCTTTGATATAATGCAGTTTGTTTTCCAATTTTTCTAATTGGTGGATTATAGAGGGTTGCTTTCCTAGATGATCTTGACATCTGGATAGTTCTTTCTGCAGGTTCTAATATTTCTAATCAGAAGATTTTAATAGAGAATTCAACTTCTCTAATATTAAATCAGACATTGTCCTCATTAGGGATTCCCCTGCTGAGTTCTTTGCAAGCTCTGATACCAGTGATTTGCGAATCTAACCAATGCTCATATAATGAAGAGGTTTTTGTTCCTCTATCAAAGTATCCAAGAGATTTTCTATCTCCTGTTCAACTTTATAAATTCTTGTTTGGATTCTAAAGATGATATCCCAATAATCAGGGGTTTCTCTTTCAAGATTTTCTCTAAAATCTTTCAATTTTTTCAATTTTTCTTTTTCTTTTGTCAATTCTTTACTTGTAATATTACAGATGGCAATTAACTCAAATCTGTCGACAATCGAAATTATGAATAGTAGAACGTACTGTTTACCTTTGAAATAGAGGATGAATTTTAACAACTATACTTATATGTAAACAAATAAAATTCTGATGGGCCCACCACGTTTCATCAACTTAAAGAAACAAACAAACAACACATATGTAATATATTGAAGTAGACAGCAAAGAAGGGTAGGTATGGAAAAAAGGGGAAAAGTTTGTGTAAACAGGGACAAAAATAAGATAAGGGATTGTATGGGACGTATTTTAACAGATTCGGGGTGTATGAGCCTTAACCCTAAATTTTATTAGTAAAAATAAGAGAGTACAGATTAAATATCTATTTCTGTTGTATTTATTTATTTATTATTATTATTATTTGGGTTTTTGTCTATTTACCCTAATTTTAGGGTCATTTATCTCACTTACTCTATTAAACTTTTTTTTTAATTTTTCCTTACCCATAAAGACTCTAATAAGGTCTTCCCTAATACCCAATTAATTTTTTTTTATGCTAAAAAAGCCACTAAGTAAAAACCTTGGGAGTAGTGGAGAGAAACCCTAAGGCCGCCTCTGGTTGCAATCTTATTCTCGTCTGGCGGCGCCCGGATGTTGGAGATGGCCTCCGGCCTCACCATCGTTATAGGGTTGCTGTCGGACGAGAGACTTACTGTCCATAGGGTTGTCGAAGAGCTTTGCTCGGGTTTCATCACTGTATTCGGATGGGATGGTGGTGAAGGGTGGATCGTGGCGTCACGGTCGGGTTTGTCGATCCCCGTGGCTGGGCTTTGTTGGATCGAAAGTGCCATGGAGTGCGGTTACGACGCCTGGCTCCTGGAAGGCTGTTCTGGTTTGGTACAGATCATGGCGGCGGCGTGGACTCAGGACTGCTTAGATCGCCGGGATGGTTTGTTCTATGCTGATGTCTGTCAGCGAGGGTGGCTTGGTTACGGCGGTGGCAGGTCGACTTGGGAAGACGCGGTTCAGGCGGTGTGGGTCTAAAGGATCGTGGCCATACGGTGATGGTACGACGGGGTGCGTGGGAAGGTGGACTTGGCCCTAACCGAAGGGCCTGGAGCAAGTCTCCTTGGTGGACTACCCTATTGGGCCATGAACTATTAGGTTGGGGTTCTGCCCTAGTCCATTGCTATTTGGGATAGGGTTTAGGCTCTTGGCCCAACCCTATGTTTTTAGTTTTATCTAAATTCAATAATGTTCTTGTATTAAGAATCTAGATCTCTAGCGCCTCCGGCGTAGTACCAAAGGAGGATCTCCGCTCTCTCTACGATCTGAAATGTACAATGAGTGGGTCTATTTCTACGTACCATTGTGAGTACTATCACTACCTCATTGTCTGTCTATGTCCTTAAATGACAGCATCAGGATATGTAATGGCCTATTCTGGCTTGTGATGAATATATTATTTCGCCCAGTGGGTTTGATTCAAAAAAATACCCAATTAAGTTTTCTTTTTTGTTTATTTTTGAGACAATTTTACCTTTCCTCCTTTGTTACAGAGAGAGAGAGAGAGAGAGAGAGAGAGAGAGAGAGAATGGAAGAGAGAGAAGTCATAGGAGACTTTGCCGGAGTTCGGTCACAGGCCGCCGAATTCTAGCCAACGATCATCGGATTCCGGTATCTGGCCGCCGCCCACTGGACTTCTCTGAAACTCTTGCTGGAGGTCGTCGGAGATCTCATAGGTAGCCGAAAAGGTTTATTGCCCCTAGATAGACCTTTATTGCCTTCCAATAAACGTCTATTGCCCTCCAATCGATCTTTATTGGGGGGCAACATTGGTTTATAAAATCTCGCCGAAAGTCTCCAAAGTGGTTGTTGGAGAACTCATATGGAGACGGAGAGGTTTATTGTCTCCTCAATAAACCTTTATTGCCCCCGAATAGACCTTTCGGTTGTCAGAATGGGAACTAATCTCCCTAAAATTTGACAAACAAAACTTTGATTAAGGAAAAAATTGGGGAGATTACATCAATTCAGAATATTTATTGCCCCCAAGTAGACCTTATTACGAGATAATAAAACGTTTTTTTTTTCCTTTTTTCTTTTCTTCTGTGTCTTCTTCCCACAGTTTTACCACACAAAACAAAACAAAAAAAGAGGAAGGAGCTAAATAACATGATCGATCCTACTGACTTATACATATTTCCAAGGGAAAAACTTACAAACAGTACCTGAATTACGGGCCACTAATAACTTTCGTACCTCAACTTCAAAAACTATCACAATGGTACCCAGATTATCTAACACGACCTAACATTCATACATGCCGTCCACTTTGCCGTTAATGGTGTTAAATTTACAAGGGTAAATCTGTCATTTCACTGTTCATCTCTCTTACCGTGGTACTGTTCATTTTTTTTAAAAAAAATTTCCCTCTCCTCAGGAAGAAGAAGGAAGGAAAAAAAATATATAATAAAAATGAACAGTACCATGGTAAGAGAGATGAACAGTGAGATGACAGATTTACCCTTGTAAATTTAACACCGTTAACGGCAAAGTCGATCCCAGGTATGAATCTTGGGTCGGGGTGAAAAGTCCAGGTACCAAAATGATAGTTTTTGAAGTTGAGGTACGAAAGTTATTAGTGGCCCATAATTTGGATACTGTTTGTATTTTTTTCCCTTTTAGAATCCAATTTAGGACGGAAAACAAGACCTTTACTGTGCATAGTCAATTTATGTGCTTTGAATAGTAAAATTGGTCAATATTGGACCATAGACCACTTGGAAAGATAGAAACGACATCTAACTGGGACCACAGGTAGGGTTGAGATAGAGATAAGATTCGAAGTAGAGTAGTTGGTTGATGAGTTGACGATCATGCTAGCTAACTTGTCTTTAAAGCTCAAGAACATCCGAAGAAAATCTGTGAATAATCAATTTGAATTTCGACTCGACGAAAAGAACATGGGTTCCTCAATATGGCTGATTCTTCTTTTCTTTATTGTTCCTATAGTTTTAGACAGGCTTGTTGCTCCCACCATAGCCCAAGATGACGGCCTATGCACTATGGCAGCTGAATTCTGCTGGAAATGTTCCGATATCGGCAATTATGCTAATGGCAGCATCTACCAACAAAACCTCAACAGCCTCCTCGCCTCCTTCTCTTCCAACCAATCCGACTCTGGCTTTTACAACTCCTCTCTTGGAGAAGACTCCAACAAAGTGAATGCAATTGCATTGTGCAGAGGAGACCTCGGACTTGAATCGTGTCGTAGCTGTGTCAACGACTCTGCTGAGATTATCCTGCGAAATTGTTCGGGGAACAAGGAAGCAATCTTATGGTCAGAGCCTTGCATGTTAAGGTACTCGCAGAACTTAATATTTGGTATTGAGGAAGAGGACCCTGTCAAGTATGTGCCCAGCCCGAACAGCGCGTTAAACGCGACAACGTTTGGGCTGGTGCTTAACCCCGTGTTGGAAACTTTAAGTGACAGAGCTGCTTCAGTGAATTCTCATAAAAAATTTGCAGCGGGACATGCAACTGTTCCAGGAGGTGAAACGATATATGCACTTGTGCAGTGTACTCCGGATATAGACAAAGGAAATTGCAGTAATTGCCTTAAGAATTGCATCTCTGCTATTCCACGATGTTGTGGTGGCAGGCAAGGAGCTAGAATTCTTAAACCAAGCTGTAATATAAGGTATGAGGTCAGTCAATTCTATGAGTCTACAGCTGACTCAGTAGTAAATGTTTCAGCTCAAGTTACTCCAACAACTCCAGCTCCACTTCCACCTAAGCAAGGTATGTAACCTCGAGCAGGCTCGTACACACACACACACACATTCAGGGGCGCATCCAGGTATAAAGTGGGTTGGGCTAGAATTTCAAATTATGTACATCAGTATATGTAAAACATGAATTTCTCAAGTTTCTGGCGTATTGGTTTAGTATTTCAACCTTCTCCAAGCCCACCCAAGCTTGAGACTTGCTATTGTTGTTCTTTTTACACATTTTTTGTCTTTTATATATTTCCTCTCTTCTTCCAATTGTCTTGGACCTTGGGCCTCCATTGTGTGTGGCTTTGGAACTATTTGATCGTTAAGTTTGTATTTTTTGTTTTATCTTTAAGTTGGCATTTTTTCTTACACAATAATGTTATGTCATTTTTTTAGTGGTTGCAAAGAAACATGAATTTTGTTTTACTTTTTATTTTCATTTGGGATATATTCATAGTTCAGTGGTGTTAGCTCAGTAGTTAAAGCACCCACTACCTAAGATTCAGGTCATGGGTTCGAGTCATCATGGAAATAAGAGTGAAATCCTTTGATCCTCTTTATTATAAATAGGAAAAATAAGAGAAAAAAAAAATATTCATAGTTTTCTTTATTTTGGATGTAGACCTAAGTCGTACTGTACTATTTTCACTGTAATCATATTTTCTATATCTTTTCTCTTTTTTCTTCAATACAAAAAAGTTTATTTCTTTTTTGTAGTCTATTTGGCATTCAACCTAGTACAAGATGTAGTCTATTTGGCATTAGTTAATTTGATTAAGTTCTTTTCTCAATCTCTCGTTCTTTTTATTTAATAAAAAAAATTCAAAAAAGTTTCTTTTCGGTAATCAATTTGATAGTAGTTTCGGTGGGGTTTTTATTTTCTATATCTCATAAAGTATATATCTTGACATATATTTTGTTTAAATATTGGCACTGCACTAAAAAAATCAAACCCACTCCAATTTTGAATTCTGGATCCGCCACTGCAAACATAAATGCATTTATAGATATATATTATCTTTACTATCTAAATGTCTATACCGTTTATTTGCATGGACCGTGTCCAGTCACACCTAAACGTCTATACTGTTCTAATATTCTACAGGGCAGAAGAGTAACAGAAAAAAAACTATCATCATCATCATTGTGGTTGTCATTGCTTTTGTAACTATGCTTCTCGGTGGCTTATGCATTTTCTTACGAGTCAAGCAACCAAGGGTAAAACTTGAAAGTAAGTTAAGCCGTCTCTGGTTTCGAGAATGTATTTGTCTCATAAGTCTGATGTTTTCAAAAAATGCATTATTTAAGCTGTACCTTTTTCAGATCATGATACTTCCGAAGAAGTTAGTTTCGTGGATTCATTACAGTATGATTTTGAAAATATAAGATCCGCAACGGATGACTTTTCTGATGAAAATAAGCTTGGCCAAGGTGGATTTGGAGTTGTTTATAAGGTAACAAAATAGTACACAGCTTTACCTTTTATTGCAATTGCAATTATTTTTCTGTTAAATGATATTATAGGTATTCTAATTTGTTAATAGGTAATTTGCAATTGTTTTTCGGTACTCACAATTATGGAAGTGCTAAAACTATTGTTGTCGTGGTGGGCTTGTATGGGATAGAAATATGTGCTTCACATTAGACAAATTCAAACACTATAATAAATATATTTTCCCAATACATTATTTTTTTTCATGTAATTCTTTTTTGTATTATTTTCTTCATGTAATTCTTTTTTGTTTTTATAAACTTACTTTCAGGGTAGGCTACTGAACGGACAATATATTGCTGTGAAAAGACTCTCCAAGAGTTCTGAACAGGGTGATCGTGAATTTAAAAATGAAGTCATGTTACTTGCTCAACTTCAACACCGAAACTTAGTAAGGCTCTTAGGATTTTGCTTAAAAGAAGAGGAAAGGCTCCTCATTTACGAATATATACCTAATACAAGTCTTAATCACTTCATATTTGGTATGGTAACCTCTACTCCTTAGTATATTTTCTAGTTATTATTTCTTATAGATTTTATATATGATACACCAAATTAAATTTCTCCGCTAGAATATAGTACTACATCTATCTAACAAAATTGGTTTTAGATCCAATCAATCATGGGCATTTGGATTGGGAAACACGTTACAAAATCATAGGAGGAATTGTTCGTGGTCTTCTTTACCTCCATGAAGATTCTCGACTTCGAATTGTTCATCGCGATCTCAAACCTAGCAACATTTTGCTAGGTGAAGATATGAACCCTAAAATTGCAGATTTTGGTACGGCAAGATTGTTTGTTATGGATCAAACTCAAGGAGATACAAAAACCATTGTTGGTACCTAGTAAGTATACATTGTACTCTTAACCTTCCTTTTTTTTTTTTTTTTTTTTGCTTTTATGAATCAAAATAATTGCATATTTAATTTGATGTGATCATGTAGTGGATATATGGCGCCAGAATATGCAATTCATGGCAGCTTTTCTGTCAAATCGGATGTCTTCAGTTTTGGCGTGTTAGTTCTTGAGATAGTTAGTGGTCAGAAGATTGGTAGTTTCCAGAATGGTGAAAATGAAGAGGACCTTCTAAGCTATGTGAGTAAGAATATGCAATCAAGTTATTACATTAAATCTCTTATGCCTGCAACAGAGAAACCAAATAGGTAAAGTCATGGTTGCATAATGTCTTACTTAAACATTTTTGTAATTTTTATAGGCCTGGAAAAATTGGAGGGATGATACAATTTCAAATATTATAGATCCCATGTTGACAACAGGTTCAAGAAATGAAATGATCCGATGCATCCACATTGGTTTGCTATGTGTCCAAGAAAATGTGAATGACAGACCAACCATGGCTTCAGTTGTTTCCATGCTTAACAGTCATTCTCTCACCATCTCAGTACCATCCAAACCTGCATATTATTCGCATTACAACTCTGAATCAAACATAGACACATCCGGTACATCTGAAAGCTTTATTTATGTGTCAAAAAATGTGGTTTCAAATATTACTGAACCATACCCACGCTAGGGGCCAAGTGTTTAAATTTACTTCAGTTTATGGAGATCGTTTATTTGTTTAAGTGAGCATTTGAAGCTAGTTTCTTCCATCAAAATAACAAAAAGTATGTAATGATTTCAGTTGAATTGAGGTTACTTATGGTTAATATTAATGTTTTTTGTTTTTGCTTTTCTCTACTATTAGAATCAATGATCATTTTGAATTTGCTTATTGTTTTTTTGTTCTTTATATTTCTACATAATTGAAATTTTTTTTTTGAAATGGGCTAGTGCGGCTGCCCTTAAATAATTGAATGTTATTTTCCCTTATTAAAGCATTTTTAATGTGCTTGAATATAATGGCATTGATCTCGCACAGTGACTTTAACTTATTTGGGGCCGAAAAAACATTTTCTCTCTGAGGAAACCCTAAAAAGGCTTCACGACCTTGAAAATATTCTCATCCAGCGGTGGCCCTAGCCAAGGTTGGCCTTTTGGCTTCGCCGAAGCTGCTCACATGGCTTTGCTGTATGGCGGGATTTGAATGATCCGGAGCTTTGAAAGGGGGATTGGCTCAAGGTTTGGCTGATGATGTTGACGACGAGTACCAGATGACGGCTTGGATGGGGTGAGCGTCTGTACACAGCAGGTAAGCGACGATGGCGGGGCTGGACGGTGGATCTGCACCGGATCAGGATCGAGACTTTGGAACTGCGTTTTTGACCGTGGCGACGCGACTTGCAGCAAGGTGGCGGTGAGGGACGTGGTGTCGCGGTTTGAGGCGTGGGGTTGCAGGTGTGGGATGCGCGTAGCTGGGTGAGGCGGTACGATGCAGCGATGGAATCCGGCGTCGAGGGTTGAGACGGTGGGATCCGGCGGCTGTTTCGGTGCTGTGTACAGCCTGGGAGGCTGAGGTGAACTTTGGGCTTGGCCACGTCATCATGTTGGGCCTTGTGGATCACTCCTCTTTGGGCTGCCTTTGGGCTTCTATGGTGGGCTAGGGTTTTGCTCTCAGCCCATCCTTATGTTTTTAGTTTGTCTAATTACAATAAAGTTCCTTGTCTTAGGAACACTCTATGTATTTCTAGCGCCTCTGGAGTAGTACTAAAAGAAGGTATCTGCTTCCTCTACGTATTTAAATGTCTAATGAGTAGGACTATATGTACGTACCACTTGTGGGTACTACCACTAGCTTCTTGTCTGTCTATAAAAGACAGCGGAAAGGTATGTAACAGCCTATACTGGCTTGTGATGAATATACTATTTTCGCCCTCGTAGCTTTACTAAAACAAAAAAGTGCTTGAATGCTAATATGCCCCTTAAACTTTGTCATAATTGTCAATTTACACTGTGAACTTGCAATTGTGAAAATTCACATATTTATTTGGCTTAAGACAATTGCTTTATCTCTATCAATTCAAACATTTTTTAATCAATGTTCGCGCAAGTAATTGATGTGGCACCTATATAATCCATTTATTTAATCATGTGTCTATCACACACATGACAAATTAATGACTAAAAAATTAAAAATTAAGAAAAAAAATCAAATAAGTTTTCAATACATTTTAGAAGAAGAAAATGAAAAAACGATTGATAAGATGGATAAAAAAAAATCTAATTTGACGGAAATGAAGAATTGATTGAATTTTTTTTTTTTTTTGAATAAAGTGATCATCATAGATTTCATTGATAAAGAATGTCAGGGCCAAAATGACCATTATATACCATTCCGCTGCCATCTATAGACAAACAAGAAGTTATGGTGAAACCATAGTGATACATATGATAGGCCCATTTATTAGACATGCATGTCTTGCTCACTTATTAAAGTAAGCATATCCAACTATGAACTAGTAACACATAATAGCTAAGCTTAACAAAACTAAACTACAAAACCTGGGTACAAATCTAGACCCAAGAAAGACCAGGCCCACTTAGTTGCCCAAGAAGCCCATTCGCAGGCAGGCTCGCTGTCCCCTCCTCCACCGAGAACTGGGCTCAGGTTTGAGCCCAAAACAGGCCCAAACAAACTGATCTGGACATCTCCGACGGTTTCTGCGACACCGGTGAAGAATTCGGCTAAATTCAGGCTGTGTAGAGCGGCGCCCAGGCAGTTGCAGCGTCAACCCAATGGGATCCTAGTTGAGGGCGTCGGAGCACCTGTGAATAGGAGACAGTCCAGCCGATGGCCGGAGAGAGATTGATGGCCTCGGTGACGGAGTGAGACAGACATCGAGGCTGATCGGAATCAGATGTTGAGCCACCCAGACCACCGCTAAAACTGATCGGAATCAGTTTGATGAAGAGGTCCCGGCTTTCGGCCCCCATCATAAAGGAAGGTTTCTTGTAGACCTTCTTACAACAAACCATAGAGGGAGATTAGACGTCCTGGTATTGAAGATTAGTGGCCAGAGCTGCCACTTCAGAACCCGTCCCCGTCATAAGGCGACAAAGCAAAGAAGATCGTGGCTAGAGAGAGAAAAAGGTTTCTCAACTGAATTATGCATGGAACATCCCTAATTAATTTGATGAAATTAGACCATCTCCAATGGATATGTCAAATCCACGTGGAGACCTCTAACAGCTAGAAAAGACAGCTGCAATCCCTCCAACCCATGGGTCTTATCTGATGTGTAAATGACATTTTCATTTGGTCTGTCAAATTTGACAGAGGCAAAGGGAGCTGTCTTTTATATTTTATTGTTTCTTCTTCTTTCCTTCTCTTCTCTCTCTTTCTTCCTGAGCGTCTTTCTGTAACTATGGAGAAACCCAATCGTTTTCCCATTGCAATTCCTAGTCCCTTGCTTGTAACAAACATTGAATTTGAGGAGGAAGAAGAAGACTCCTTCAATTTGGAAATTAGTACAGAATCAAACACCGAAACCCACCAAGAAAATCCCAAGCTTTACTCAAAAGAAGCCAAAACAGAACCAACCCTTTCTGTTTCTCCTCCTCCTGATTCAATTCCGAAACGAAAATCATGTCAATTAAACCCATTTGCAAGCCTCAGTTCCCCATTACTGTATTCAACTCAGCTCCAAAGTTTGGATGTTTGATTTTCACTTTTTCAAAAAATCCAAATCAACCCATACCAAAATGCAGATCTTCAGATTCAATTCAAATTTGGGGATAAAGAGAAAAAGTTCACAGTCATCCAAAAATGATCGAAATTAGATAGGGAGGAACTTACCCAGCCATGGGTAAACGGCGAATGACGATCGAAGAACACCGACTCTGTGCCTCTAGATCTTCAAGTTTCTGGGTTCAATTGACCTATAGCCTTGAATAATCCTAGTCAGTATTTATATGATTAATACCCAACCCGCTTTCCTTTAATACCCAGCTTGCTTAAATTTGGTCTGTAGAGGAAGAAGAAGATAGAGAATGAGAGAGAGAGAGAGAAGCAGTCGAGAAGAAGATAATGAAACTGGAAGGAGAAGTGGAAAAGGACTATTATGTTAAGGAGTTAACTGTTTATGAATTAAATAATTTTAAAAATGAATAAAATATTTTTATAATTTGACACATTCATTGGAGATGAAGTCTAGCAAAAATAACAATGCCATGTCAGCCTTCAAATTTAATTTTGACACACTCTATTTGACATCTCCGCTGGAGATGCTCTTATAAATGAAAGTTCTCTAATTTGAAGGAGAGGGTGTAAATTGATTATTTTAAGTAAATGACCCTAAATTTTTGCAATTACAAATTCAAGGTGCAAATCGATAATATTACCAAATTCAAGGAGCATATTGGCAATTAAGTATTTCCCATTGATTATTAAGAACCAAATGAAAAGTCTAGCCTCAAAATTAATGCTGAGAACCAAAAAGCAACACTAGCAGCAGCTAATCAAGCACAGTTTGTCTCCTCTCCAAAATTACTACTGAAAAGAAAACTCTGCTTGATCAAGCACAACAGCAGCTAATCATCCTGACCATAACATGTACATGGGAAAAAAGAATATATTAATTCTTTGAGAAAAAGTTTCAAACTATGTATGGTATAGAGATGTATTAATATTACCTGTGACGAATAACTATCATTATCTATGTCATCTCCACTAGAATTTTTATTTGTATCAACAGTAGCAGTTCATTCCTTACTTGAGGATAGAAAGCTTAAGAAGAAATCCACTTAAATTAATTGGTTCTTTGTACATGTCAATAACACAATTTAGAACCCTCAGAACACCTACATTCAATAGTTTAACAAAATCAAATTAATTGGTTCTTTGTACATGTCAATAATGACCAAAATTTAGTGAAGCTAAGAGTCGTGCTATGATGTTATTGCAATACGACGATGACATAAAAGGGTAATAAAAGTAAACTGCTATCTCGATCGTTTGCGTTATTCAATTGTCAGACAAGGATATAATCCATAGCTATGATGACTGTTATTCTTTTTCAATTTAGACCATTCTTCCCATGTGCTTCAACAATCCAGAAATCAATAATTCAAAATTGAACAAACAATGAACAATCAAAAGCTTCAGAAAAACAAATTGGAAACAAATATCTCTTGAGAGAAGAAGAATCATACCTTATGTGATGCCCCGGAAATTTGTGACTATTTTCCGAGGATTTTCTGGAATTTAATTTAGTGATTATCAGATGGTTTCGTGGTTAGTGGATGGAGCGGAAGTGTTTCGGGCGAATAATTAATTGAAATGCACATTTTAGGGGGGGTTACGAAGTCGACTTTTTATACGTATGGAATTTGGGAAAACGTCCTTCATGAAAGTCATAGAGCCCGTCGATACGAGTTCGTGCATATGCGGAACGCAAGAATCGGAGTTTGTACGAATTAGTTATCGCATTTAGAAGAATTTCCAAATTTAGTATATATATTTTTGGAAACCTTCCCTATTTAGGGTTTCCATTTATGTCAGCCGTTCTCTCTCTCTCTCTCTCTCGTTCTCTCTCATCCGAAACCACTAAAAAACAGAGCAAAGTTGGCCGAGCTCTCTCTCCCTCCACCGGCCACCAATCAACACCAGACCACTTCCTATAGCTTCGCCTCGACTTTGCGCAGCCGCCAGTGGCAGCCTTACGCCGCAACACGTCCGGAAGCGGCGGCGGAGTGAAAAAGAAATATTGGTTGAAGAGATAATTTCATTGATAGATACAGAGAACGTCTTATACAAGAGAGGTCTAAAGATACTAGAGTCCTACTACAACAATCTAGGAATTAATAAGGTAAGTAATCTACAGAATCTCCTAAAGTAATAATATGTAATCCTAATTCAATTACAATTATGATACACAATATTTTCTACACTCCCCCTCAAGTTGGAGAGTGAATGTCACGAGCTCCCAACTTGCGAATCAAAGGAATGAAAACTTCCTTTCCCAATGCCTTTGTGAAAACATCAGCTAATTGAAAAGAGGAACTCACATGCTTTGTAGCTACTGAACCATCTTGAATCTTGTCCCTGATATAGTGACAATCCATTTCAATATGTCTAGTCCTTTCATGAAATACAGGATTAGCTGCAATATGCAAAGCTGCTTTATTGTCACAATACAGCAAAGCAGGCTTTGAATGAAGAATATTCAAATCTCTAAGAAGACTCCTCAACCACGTCAACTCACAACATGCTCCTGTCATTGATCTATATTCTGCCTCAGCAGAAGAGAGTGAAACTGTCTTTTGTCTCTTTGATTTCCAAGAAATTAGTGAGGAACCAAAAAATACACAATAGCCTGTAGTGGATCTTCGAGTCATAGGACAACCAGCCCAATCTGAATCACAATAAGCACGAAGTCTAAAATCACTTTGTGAAGAAAAGAACAGTCCTTGTCCTGGCGTATTCTTGAGATAGCGAACAACTCGTAAAGCTGCATCCATGTGAGGTTTGCGTGGCTCATGCATAAACCTACTCAACACATGCACTGAGTAAGTTATATCAGGCCTTGAGATGGTGAGATAGATCAATCTGCCAACCAATCTCCTGTAGCGTGAAGCATCCTTAAGCAAATCTCCCTTGTTAGATAATTTCAAACCACGCTCCATAGGAGTATCAACATGAGCTGCTCCTAATAAACTTGCATCACTGATAATTTTCAATGCATACTTTCTCTGAGAAATATAGATTCCATTCTTGGAACGAGAAACTTCTATGCCAAGAAAATACTTTAAATCACCAAGATCCTTAATGCGAAAGCGGCTGTTGAGAAAGTTCTTTAAAGCAGAAATGGTGATGGGATCATTACCAGTGATTAATATGTCATCAACATATATCAATAAAGCAGTGAATGGCTTCCCCTGTTTACGAGTAAATAATGAGTAATCTGCCTTAGATTGAATATACCCAGCTGATCGAATAGCATCAGAGAATTTTGCAAACCATTGTTGAGAAGCTTGTTTTAAACCATATAGAGATTTGTTAAGGCGACAAACTAAGTTCTCCCCCTGTCGCCGAAGACCAGGAGGAGGAGACATGAAAATTTCCTCATCAAGATCACCATGTAAAAAAGCATTATGGACATCCAACTGATGAATGGACCAATTTTGAGCAGCAGCCAAAGATAACAAGCATCGAACAGAAATAATCTTCGCAGTAGGAGAGAAAGTTTCATGATAATCGATACCTTCCAATTGAGTGAAGCCCTTGGCAACCAAACGGGCTTTGTACCGTTCAATAGAATCATCTGATCGATGCTTGATTTTATATACCCACCGACAACCTACAGGTGTCTTTCCAGCTGGTAACGGGGTGAGAGTCCAGGTGTTATTGGCCTCTAATGCGTGCAATTCAGAACGCATAGCTTCTTGCCATTCCGGATGAGGAGCAGCGTCAGCATAAGTGCGGGGCTCAATAGCCTGGCTTAGCTGAGCAATAAAAGACTAATATGCAGGAGTAAAGCGGTGATATGAAATGTAGTTGCACAGAGGATAGCAGGTACCTTGGATTTTAACAGAACCTGGAGACGAAGATGAGGATTGTTGTACGAGATATAGAGTACAACAGAATGAGAAGAAAAATTTGTTGCACTAGAGACAAAGTGCAGCGGCTATGGAGTCAGGATTCTAGTCCTGCTTTGATACCATGAAAAAGAAATATTGGTTGAAGAGATAATTTCATTGATAGATACGGAGAACGTCTTATACAAGAGAGGTCTAAAGATACTAGAGTCCTACTACAACAATCTAGGAATTAATAAGGTAAGTAATCTACATAATCTCCTAAAGTAATAATATGTAATCCTAATTCAATTACAATTATGATACACAATATTTTCTACACGGAGTACTCGGCTCCGTTTGAGCCGATTTCGAGTCGAGCTCGATATCTCGAGCTACAGGCCACCAATTCTCTTGATTTTTGGCTCCTTGGACTCGTCTCAACTTCCTGAACAAGTACCAAGGAGGACCGGACCTGGGTAGATCGATTTCACGTTCGTCGGAGCTCAACCCGTCAAGATCGAAAAACAACCTTTCGATCCGGATATCTCGAGTTACAGACCACTATTCCTTGTGATTCTTGGCCTGGTGAACTCGCCTTGAGTTTCTGAACAAGTATCCAGAAGGGATCGAGGCGAGTGGTGGACGTTTTTACGTCGAACTGGAGCTCGCCGGTTTCTGGAAAAATTCCTGCCAAACCGGACTGTTGAGGTATTTTTCGACCACTTCTGTTCATTTTCTGACTTCGAGCTAGTTATGAAAGTTGCTCAAAATGATTAAACGAAGAGGAAAATCTCAGCCCCGACACCATAGGCAGTGGTCGGTGGCGGATCTGTCCTTAACTCCGGCGACCTTTTCCGGCCACTTCCGGGGGTCCCAAGGGCAGTTTCTGCCCATTTTTATGTTCTACATGTTTATATGATCATTTCGATATATAGCATGTAATTTTTGGAGATCGTATGATTAAGTTATGAATTTTACAATTTCGATCGATTTCGATCGTTCGATTTGTGATCTGTGAAGATCAGACCGTCTGATGGACTTGTAGTTTTATTATGTTGATCGTATAACTGTCCTGGTGACTTTGTGTGGTCACGGGTGAAGATCCGACCGTTGGATCTTCGTATAATTGTGAAATAGTGATTTGGAAGGTGATTCGTGAGAATCCGACCGTCGGATTTTCATATAAATTTGTGGAGATGTTAGTAAAGGCTATTCAGGAAGATCCGACCGTTGGATCTTCGTGATAATTTAGGAGGATGATCCTAAGGGCGATCTGTGAGGATCTGACCGTTGGATCATCGTTTAATTTTTATCCGACTGTTAGATCATCGTTTATTTATGTTATGAGTTGTTGGCTAAATTCAAGTCACATTGGTTAGGTGTTGGACAGTTTGATTTGGCGAACGATTTGTGTTTCATATTTCGAGCTGTTAAGAAGACGCAGCGGGATTAGAGGTGAGTAAACCTCACGTGGTTCATATTGCAAACCGAGTACTTTTAATTACTTTATTTTTGTGGTAATCGTGTGAAAATATTTATGGAATAAATATTTGTTTTAAATCATATGGACTTGATCAACTACGGTCCATGGGTAAGTAAAATGATTTAATTATACAAAATGAATTTCCCGATTTTCTTGTGTGAACTATAGTTGGTATTAGTAGGCATTCCTGAGCGGATGACTACGTATATATATATTTACGTGAAATATATATGTTTTGGTGGTTTGTGGATTTTGAAACAATATGCATGAAATGATGCTTTTTATTGTTTTGGGTCGTGGCTTTTGGAAAACAAATGATTGTGGAAATGTTGATTTCAATTTGTTTTGAAAAGCGTTGGGATTTGTGTATTTTTGGAACATTTTAGTTCGTGGGTGGTTTATTTAAATGTGGGTTTTGTACCGGGAGTAATTGATAGGGATCAATTACGGGGAATCTTTCATTTTAGATTCGTGTAACATTTTGGGTCCATTGTGACTCCTTTAATGTTTTGGTATTTATACCGTGGGTCCAAAGACTTACGAGTCGAGGATCGTGGGTCACGAAATGTGATCGAGGGTGGAAAAATCGGGACTTCACGCCTTTGGCCGGGTGAGTGAATACGATCAGTTAGAGCTCTAGTCTGTCCGCCATTGTATGTCATGATGGGTAACAAGTAGGTTACTTGCAATTCATGAGTACGTGTTTTAAAAGAGAATTTGGGGTGTATTCTTCTTTTAATTGTCCAAGGAGGGACTTGAATTTCATATTAAATTGTGATTTGAAAATAATATGATTTTGTCACTTTGGTGACGCATGTTACCCTTATGAGGTAAGGTTGTCGGGTTTGAAAACGAGTCATTTCAAGATGATTTATTGGGAGTTGATGGGTGATCATCGACCTTGGTGTTGAGGGGTGATCATCAACTTTAGTGTGTGTTGTTTGACTTCTTTATCTATTTTTCCTTGTTATTCTAATTGTTTGATTTGTGTTGAAAATGTTGTGATTTATTAAATCAATCGTTCATTCTTTTTACTCACGAGCTTTGCAAAAAGCTTACCGGGTTTTGTGTTGTTGCAATCCCGGTACACTATTCAAACGGTGTAGCGGATAATTCTACAGGACAGGAAAATCAGAGTCGAGAGTGAGCTGTATAGGGCAGCGGGGTTGACATCGGCACTTGGTCTATTTTGGTGTGTTTTATAGACTTCTTTGAGCGTAACTTTTAATTATGGTGGTTTTGTAATATTTAACTCGAGAGATAGTTTGCTACAAGGTTTGTTTTATGTTTTGTGAGACGCAAGTTAAGAAAAAAATTCAGGACGTTATTTGTGTTGGTTATTATTCATGTTTTGGATTTGAATTTGTTATTCAAAATTCGGGGCGTGACACCTTATTTGTCTTAGAAATAAAAAAAAACAAGGAAATCAAAGGTGATTGTTTCTTCGAGCTATCTAACCAAATATAAGCCAAGGAGAAGCTTTACTCAGCATCTGAGCTATAAAGTTTCATTGGGTACTTTCATCGAACAGTTAATGGGCATATTTCACAACTGAGAAGAAATCCACTTAAATGAGGAACCAAATTACTCTGTATGAAAAATAGTTGAGAGAAGAAAATATCTGTAAGCTGGTTCTTGGGTTTTCTCTCACTCTTGTTTCGCGCTCTTTTCTTTTGCGAGCGCCAAATAGAAAGACAAGAAATTGGGAATTTGGAAACTAAACAGACCTAAGTTGACTAGTTGGAGGCTTAGAAAAGGGTGAATCGCTTGACTTAATCTCAGCCGTCCAAGCTCACTAAAACAAATCCAATGGCTGTAAGTGTGTCCCTCAAATTGGCAAAAAAATGTGGGAGATTCCTTTTTTTAGTGTTTTAGCATTATACCAACTTTCTGATCATATTTTGGCATATCAACGGTTCAATTTTTAGGTCCTAATGTGTAGATCACTTATGCAAATTTTCAGCCCAATTAATTATCATTAAGGCATTCAAAACGGCGATTTAAAATTATAAGTATGAACGATTCAAGTTTGACAGATTTGGTTCGTCCATTGATTTAAAATAGTTTGATACCTTAACAATCACTAATTTGGCTGAAAATTTGTAGAAATGTTCAATACATTAGGACCTAATAACTGAACGGTTGAGATGTTGAAATGTGATCGAAAACTTGGTCTAATGCCCTATTCCTAGAAAAACAAAAAAAAAGGATCCCTTCGTGGAAAGACTCTATATATATATAGAGAAAAATTTTGAATATACACTCTCAATTACTCAATGCACATCCCTTATATTTTTGTCTCATTTTTTTTCATCAAACTTTCATCTACGCCCCTCCTCATTAAATAAATAAATGAGAAAAACTTTATAAAAAATTAGGTAGGTTATGTATCATAAATTTTTATTTAATACATTCTTTTACTATAATTGATTTATTATGGAATTAATTGCTAATTAACTCAGGGACATATCAAAATGGTAATTACTAATTACTTTTCTTCTTTTTTACATCAAGAAGTTAGTATATATCCTTTCAAAAAAAAAAAAAAAAAGTTGGTATCTATATCGCTAGAAGATTGAATAACTGAACTTTCTTACCTTCGTGAAGTGATTGATGATGATGTATTCATGTATCCAAGATATATTTGATGGTTTTATAATTTCTTTCGATGGCAACCAATTTGGTTTCTTGTCATTGACGTTCAAGTATGATATTGAAGAGAGGCTGATTGTAACTTGAAGACTAAGAGAAAATTTCACTATTGTTTAAGGAAAACTGAATTGGGTGAGAATTAAGTTGTGTTTTCATTGATAATATGGACCTCTTTATATAGAGGATTACAAGGCATAGAGTCTGAATCATACAAGGAAATATAATCTCTAGATTCTTTTAATTAAACCCTATTACCACTAGGTCAAGTAGCCTAGAGTTTTGGCCTGACACATATTATGAATTTACTTGAACACTCCCCCTTGAGTCCCCCAAATGTAGTGCTTCTCTCGTTGCCTCATTAAAAACTTTGTCGAGTAACAAAAACCCAGTGGGACAAAAATAACCTCGGTCGAAGGGAAAAAAGAGCACAACATACCCTTCACGTTTCGAGACCATACATGTAGACATCTCCCCCTAATGTCTGCATCTCCCCCTGATGAATACCGTCATGAGAGTTCGGATAACTTCCGCAAACGATGCTACCAACATATTCCTCGAAAGTGGAATTTAGGCAATGACTTAGTGAGCAAGCCTGCCACACTGTCCTCAGATTGAACCTAGTTCACTTTGATCTTGAGGAGAGTTTGTTGTTACTGATTATCCTTGGTGTTGTCGCTTTTGATGTAGCCTTACTTCATTTGTTTAAAACAAGCAGCATTATCCTAAATGCTTGTAGGCTCATCTGTGGTAGACTTCAAACCACAATTTTTCGAACATGCGTAATTATGGATCCAATCCATATACATTCATAAACCACTTCATGAAGAGCAATGATCTCTGCATTGTTCGAAGATATAGCGACTAGGGTATGTTCTATAGACCTCCAAGATATCATGGTCTTTATCCATGGTGAACACTTAACCAGTTTGGGAATGACCTTTTTATGGGTCACAGAGATACCCAATATCAGCAAAACCTTCCAAAACACGTGTCGTTTTGGGATGGGATAATGGATGCATGCCAGTGTTGGCCGCGTTCTTGGTGTGTGATTGGTCCGAATCCATCATCTTTCTGTAGGGATAGAACAAGCCCATATCAATAGTACATCTCAAGTATCGAAAGATATATTTTACACCAATCAAATGGCATCGCATTGGCGTGAAGCTCTATCTAGCTAACAAGTTCACTGCAAATGAGATGTCCGATCTTGTGCATTGAGCTAAGTACAATAATGCCCCTATTGTACTCAAGTAAGGCACTCCTGCCTCTAGCACATCTTCGTCATCATCATTTGAATGAAGAAGATCATTTTTAGGATCAAGACTACGAATGACCATGGGGGTGCTTGAAGGTTTAACCTTGTCAAAATGCCTAAGCATCTATCAACACGATGCTTCAGTTCCAAACCGAGACATAATCGTGTTCTCCCAAAATCCTTCATCTCAAACTCGGATTTCAAGTGTTCAGCGGTTTCCCTTAATTCTTTAAGGCTTCCAATGAAGATCATGTCTAACATAAACTGCGATAGAATCTGAAACTTGTTAGGGAAACGTGTGGGCATATCCCTTCTCAATCAAGTAGTCATCTTAATGAGCGTTTCAACCTCTTTCTAAACACGCTCCGTGGTCTAAAGCCACTTGACTTGGGTAAATGAAGTTTACCATGAACCTTCATGTATATTTCGTATCTAGATTCCCTTAGAGATATGTAGTGACCACATTTGTAAGCTGCATAATCAGTTAATCGGAGACTACCAAACTGACAGGGTAGTGGAGTACAAAGACATCCAGTACGAGAGAATATGTCTCATCGTAGTCGATTCCAGGGCATTTTGTGAGAAGCCTTGCACCATAAGGCGAGATTGCCATCTCTTTTTCTCATCACGCATTCTAACGAAGACCCCATTAGTCAATAGGTTTTATGTTATGAGGTGTTGGCATCACTGGCTCAAAAACCTTCCTCTTCGTTAGAGAATCCAACATAACCTGGATCGCATCTTTCCATTTAGGCCAGATTTCTCTACGTTGGCATTCATTCATCAACGGAGCGTGGTTCGATATCATTGGACTCAACAAACTCATGCGTAATGGAAAACGCGATTACGTCATCAATTATGATGGAGTTTCTATCCCATGTCTTATGTACACTAGTGTAATTTTCAAAGAGCTCTATATTCTCAGGAATAGGTTCTGACGTTGAGGCGTCCTCCAAAGATAACCCTAACCCGGAAGATTCTCATGAGACGGATTTTGAGTCTTGATGATCAAAGAATTGGAATGTGCCAAAGTGTCATTCGAACCCATGGGCCTCCCACGCATCCTAGCTGGGGCCATGGCCTATAACGCTAGAGTGTCACTCTCTTTGGCGTTGGCGCCATGCCTACCTCCATGTAGGGTGGCGCTACATCCTCTCGTAGGGACGTACTTCCTTGCCGACATGTTTGTAGCATATTTGTGTGATCTCGTTACTTTAACAGGGATCGAGATGAGACATAGTGGGGAAAGGCCACGACAATTCCTGTCGTTCCTGCTGAACATCTGTGTTCTTACCTCCCCCTAATGACGGGAAGACTATCTCATCAAAGTGACAACTCGCAAATCTAGCGATAATGAGATCGCCTTGCAAGGGCATTAAGTGGCAGACGAATGTTGGAGTCTTAAATCCAACGTAGTTGCCCATTCGTCTGTATGGACCTATCATAGAGAGCTATGGCGACGCAATTGGCACATAAGTGGCACACTTAAATATGCGTAAGTACAAAACTTGTACCCAGTCACTAGCTGTAATGCAGAGGTAGAGTGAGTGGCGGTAGGTCGTAGACGAATAAGCATAGCTGTATGTGATATTGCATCACCTCAAGCTGATGTAAGGAGATTGGTGCGCATTACCAATGCAATAACCATCTAAAGTCGTCAATGTAAACTCTCTAGCAATGTCAAATCCAATTGATTGAAGATGATGATCTAGGGAGTGATCCCGTTGTTGTATGATATGTGCTAGGAGTGTAGTATAAGCAGCATTTACAAGTGGATAATGGCACAACACGTGACCAGCGTGTTTGCGTGTCAACTAACATCATGAGATATTTAAACGTCCGCAAGTTGGTTGAACTAGTCCACATAATCCCCACCGATTCTATGTAAGAATAGAATGAGTATTTTTATATCATTTGCATAGGACAGTCTCAGTCCTAATTTCCCTAAGGAACTGGCTTTGTAAACTGAGTGAAGGGCTTTAAAAGCAATCAATGAGGATTTTGGTTAGGCCTGAGTGCCTGAAACACTATTTAAAGCAAGTTGGTGATTGGAGCATCACCTGAGGCGCCATCACTATGATAGACGCTATCCATGGTGTCATGGATAGGGACTGTGCCAGCCCTAGGCAGCAGTGTCGATCTCACTTAGTCCAGAAATCAACTTTTGATTCATGCTTCAATTCGCTCGATAGAAAAGATGTCCATGTGAAATTTTTAGTAGACTGATCATCATATCATGACCAGGATGACCTATCTTGTCTTGACAAAGCCAATATGTGTCTAAATCCAAGAGATCTTCTCTCATAATTTTATTGGATTTAATAGCACGAATAGTGACATAAAGTCCACTAGAGACACATAAACTTCTCTAAAATGCGCCTTTATTCGCAATCATTAGAGGTATTGCAAAGGAACTCATTTCCGTTCTCTACATGCTTTTTCGCATGGAATCAATTGGCTATTCATAGGTGCGATTTGCCCTAGAAGCGTAGAGAGTTTCTGTGACAGTAATCAAGGTGCCATTTTGCAAGGGAAACTTGGGCTATTCCATGTCCTTTGAATTAATACTAATGGCCCAGCCATTGTAGTCACAAAGCAATATGCTTAGAATCAAAATGGAGTCAAATTGAAAAGAACTCGAAATTCTATTCATAAGCTAACGGAGTCTCATCATTGTCTCTTTGAACAAAGAAAATCTAATCCAAAATGCTAGCTAATGCAAAACAATGGCAGTCGTCTAACTTCTTTCGGTAATTCCAAAATGAATACGACCAGGTGAGTAAAGAGATGTTGGTGGAGCAAGGCTCGCTTAAGTACCACTAATCTCAAAACCGTCCCAGACATCACACTTACTTTGGGGTGAGCCTACTTTGAAGAAAGACAAAACCATTGGTATTTACTAAAAAGTATATGGCAATTGCCTATTACATCTCTTGGAAAAATAAAGACTTAAACAGAATTGGCAATCTATTCATCCCAGCCAGATTTGTAGTCTTCAACCCTTCACAATATGCTTTGTAGGTGGTGACAAGTTCTTCACGAGCTCTACAAATGTGTGCCTAATGATCAGACACTCCACATCGAGAACATACATCTCTTTGCTCAAACTGCATCGATTGAGGTGCTTTGAAATCATCATTTAGATGGCTCTTAGTGTTGGTGGCGCCACCAACATGATCAAAGGCGTTGCCTCCCTCTCTCTTTCCACGTTGACCTATTCGGTTCCGTGTTCGCCTATTTTGGCAGTTACCTTCCTAAGTAAAACGATTATATGGACCAGAACGTCCAAATGTATCCCTAAGATTAGGATTTCACTCTTGGTGCCCTCTCTTTGGGGCGCTACTATAATTGGATTCTGGAATATGCTCTGTTCCCACGGATCTCGAATTATAGTTCTTCACAAGGATGTCGTCATGCTTTTCAGCGACATTCATAGCTCCAATGAGCTCATGAAACCTTGTAATCCATCTTACATTAACGTCGATTCGATAGTTCTTGGCAACCATCAATGCAGAGACGAGAAAGGTAGAGAGAGTCTTTTCAATCAACATCGCATTTGTGATCTCTTTACCACATAATTCCATTAAGGATTTAATGCGAAGTGCTTCTGAGTCGTAGTCAAGAACTGACTTGAAATCACAGAAGCGGAGGCTATGCCATCTCACTTCTAGGTCAGGAAGCAGGGAGTCACGAACGTTGCCAAATCTTTCTTCGAGTGAGACCCACAACCTTCTGGGGTCTTCTTCATTTATACACTCGTACTGGAGTGAATCATCCATATGACGAGTCATTAAGATGATGGCTTTCACCTTATTTGCCTCTAAGGCTGCTCTATTTGCTTCCAAAGCTTGAGCTTGCTCAATAGTTAGCATGCAAATCCTGGCTAGGCTCGAGAATCATATCCAGGATTCCATCAGCCTTGAGATGTTGGCGGACATCACGAATCCACCTGTGATATCCAGAGCCAGTAGTTCCTAATGGAGCAAAGTCCAATTTGTTCAGGTTACTCATCCTGAAAGAGAACAAGAAAAAGGGTTAGTTTCGGAGCATGATAGGCTACCACGAAAACATATAAAATTCCTGAGCATAATCGCTTCCAAAAAATTTGGAATTTCTGAGCGTAATCTCTTCCAATAAATTAAATTCCAAAAGGTATTAGATTAGATCGAAACAATGACGTAAGTAGTCGATCATAAATTCTCTACAAACTCTAAGTTTGGAGATCTCAACAAGCTCTAAGCTTGGAGTGAGCACGAACCCCCACAGTTCGGCTTAATTTGGTCTCCCCTATGATGAAGAAAGGAGGGTAGAAGAAGGGAGGTTGCAAGTCCCCGAGAAAAATAAGGGAAATTGAAAGTACAGAAAGCAGGAACGTTTAATAAAAAAAATACTTTCTTTTTGAAGTCGTCGAGGGATTGGTCGAAATATTGATTACGGGTGGTTGAAAAGTCCTTTTGACAAAAATGGTTCGGAGGTTGGAAATGCTTTTATCAAAATAGGTTGCTTCCTTCTTTTCCTTGTTTTTTTTTTCTGACTTAGGCTGCTGCAGGCCATGTTATTTCTTTTCTCCCATTTTTTTTTCTGCTGCTTTTGACCAAAGAGTGGCCATGGGGCCTCTTTTTTTCTCTCTCTCTCTTTCTTTACTTCTTCTTCTGCTAACGTAGGCCTCCCCTTTTCTTTTTTTTTCTTTTTCTTCTTCTTCTTCTTCTACCTAGCACGTGGGCTTCCCCTTCTTTTTTTCTTTTCTCTTTCTTCTTTATGGGGCCCATATCTCTTTCTTCTTTCTTTCCTCTTCTTCCTTGTCTTGTTCTTCTGGGTCTCCTTCTTCTTTTTTTGCTGGTGAGACAGACCAAAAAACAGGTGCGTGCTGTGCTGGTGGCAGGCAGAAGGCATGCATCTAGGCACGGGGGCGTTGTGATGAAGGCAGGGCAGTGGGCTGCTGCGCTTGGCTGCGCACAGTGGAATGTGTTGGGTGAGGCTAGAGCAGTGTGGGAGAAGCGAGGCAGTGAGGTGAGATGCGGGGTGCTGAACGATCAATTAAGGCTGTGCGAGGCTTTGCGCGGCAGGCTTCAAATTTTTGTATTCGGATTCAAGGTTTTTAACTTCTTGAATCAGGGTTTGGCTATTTGTTTCAGGGTTAGGGTTTCGTGCTGATAACGTGTTTAAGGAAAATTGAATTGGGTGAGAATTGAGTTATGTTTTCATTAATAATAGGGGCCTCTTTATATAGAGGATTACAAGGCATAGAGTCTGAATCATACAAGGAAGGGCTAAATACTGTTTAGTACCCTGTGATATGGACCCAACATCGATTCAGTCCCTCAACTTTCAATTTCATCAAAAACACCCCTACAATATCATCTTCACATCCAATAGGTCCCTCCGTCAATTTCAGACGTTAACTCGCTGATGTGGCGTTCCAACTCAGCAAAAGTAGGGCCCACATGGAAGTCAAATTCCCAAAATGACCCTGCCTCTTTAGTATCTGATTCTGACTCCCTTCCCCGAGATTCAATGCCTCCCCAAGCAGTCCTCTCTTGCAATACCCTCAATCCCGACTTCAACATATCTTGCAACAGTCCCTAGGCCTACTCCAGTTTCCCTTTCTTTGACAACCCATTGATCAACACATTGTAGGTCACATCATTCAGAAAGCACCCCACCTTCTACATCTCCGACACAAGGTTAAGTGCCTGCTGCACTTCCCCTCTTTAGCTCTACTTGCAAGGTTCCTATCCCTAAGCAGCCTTAGAAGCCTATTACAGTTATTCACATTCGGCAACAACCCATTCCTTATCATCTTATGGAAAATTCGACAAGCATTGCTCCACTAACTTCTTAGCACACACCCACAATAAGAGATTAAGCAGTTTAATCGAGACCTTTGCGAAAACATACTCATGAATCAAAACATCCACAATCCCGTGATGCATATCTACACTAATCACTCTCTCCATCACCCAATGCGCAGACCTCATCATATCATTGTGGGCCAAAATCACGAGAATGACACAGAAGACAAGATCAGACCTTTTAACCTCTGGTTAGGCCTCAACCTGAATATGCGCCAGGACGCGGACGAAGAGGTCCGGGTCTGAAATCATAGGGTAGAAGCTGTGGGAGGAAGAGTCACGGGTGCGGAAAGCTGAGGGGGTTTTGCAGAAGATAGGGAAGATAAGGTCGCGGTAGTGGGTGTCGGAGAGGGGTGACGTGGAGCGGTGGCTAGAGGATGATTGGGACGGCGAGGTCAGCGTTCGGCGTTTAGGGATTTGAGGATTGGAGGTAGAGCAGACGAGGATGATTTGGGTGGCTTTGCAGACAAGGTAGCGCCGCGGATTGTATGTGGGGAGCGGCAAAGGTGGGCTGAGCAGCCGTCTCTGAGCTTCAACAAAAACGAAGAAGAAGAGAATAAAAGAAGGGAGAGTAGATCTCGGGGAAGGGAGTCAGAAGATATTAAAGAGCCAGGGTCATTTTGGGAATTTGACTTCCATGTGGGCCCCACTTTTGCTGAGTTGGAACGCCACGTCAGAGAGTTAACGTCTAAAATTAAAGGTTGCTTGACGGAGGGACCTATTGGACGAGAAGATGATATTGTGGGGGTGTTTTTGATGAAATTGAAAGTTGAGGGACTGAATTGATGTTGGGTCCATACCACAGGGTACTAAACAATATTTAGCCCTACAAGGAAAGATAATCTCTAGATTCTTCTAATTAAACCCTATTACCACTAGATCAAGTAACCTATAGTTTGGGCCAGACACATATTCTGGATTTACTTGAACAACTATAACAATATTAAATTAATTATTTGATATATAAAGCATTTAATTCTTATTTTATTTTTGTAGAATCTTCTTTATTTATTTATTAATGAGGAGAGGTAGATATGGAAGTTTGATGGCAAAAATTTTTAAGGGTTGTGTATATAAAACTTCTGATACACACACACAAAAACAATATGGAGAGAGACAACTATCAATTGAAAGTTTTTTTTTTTTTTCCAGCATAATTGTATCAAGAGTAAGATAATATTTTGTGAAATGTTCAAAAATTGATGGAGGTCCAACTACCGATTTTGGAGGTATATGAATAGAACACTCTAAAAAAAGGCTTTTATTGATATTAGAGATAATTACATATAAGTGCATATTTTAATGTTCTTTTAAACATAAGGTCACCAACTATTTTTTTTCCCTCATAAGGCCACTAGATTAAAAAAGATGTTAAATTTTGAATATAAAAATCAACATATTTACATAAATGCCACTACAGTAAAAAGTCAACAATCATTCTCTCTCTCCTCTCCGGCGGGTCTCCGGTCGACCTCCGGCCAACTCCAGCGAGTCTCCAGTCGATCTCCGGCGACCACAAAAGCTACTGTCATTAACATCAAAAGCTATTGTCACTAGCAACAAAAGTTACTCTGGTGAGATTTCCGGCAACCTCCAGCGAGGTCACAAAAGCTACTGTGACCAGCAAAAAAACTACTGTCACCACTACTAAAAACTACTCCTAGCAAACATTACTGTCACTAGCAATAAAAGCTACTCGGATGAGATTTCTGACAAAATCACAAAAGCTACTGTCATCAGCAACAAAAGTTACAGTCGCCAGCAATAAAAACTACTCTCACCAACACTAAAAGCTACTCTCTCTCACCAACACTAAGCTATTGTCGCCAATAACAAAAGCTACTGTCACCAGCACCAAAAACTGCTTAACTATCACCAAAATCTATTCTTACAGATACCACAAGCTACTACTAAGCAAAACAAAATCTATTTGCAGAGATTGAGACACTACTAGAATTTTGCTCTTAGACATCACGACAATTACATCGGTGAGGAATTCACGCGATGTAAAAAAATATCATTAACATCGATTCCTCAAATACCGATTTGTATGCATATAACTGACATCATTTTTTACTGTTGACTGATGTCTATATTTTGATTCCAAAATTTTTGAAAACACGGAAAGACTAAGTTAGAAAATTTCGTACACACGGGGAACAAAATTTTCCCACTTTACTTCACTCAATCTCTCTCTCTCCTTCCCCGAAACCCTATCCCTCTCCTCCTATCTTGCCCTCTCTCCCCCCCCCGGTCCCAATCTTTGTGGCTCATCTCGGAGGTGCAGCCTGGCGTTGACTCGTCGGAGGAAGGCGAAGAAGATGGTGACTATGGTGAGCCCACTCTGGTGGTTAGAGATCATGATGGAGAGAGAGAGTCCTCCAGATCCACTTTCTCTCTCCTCCACGGATCTGAGTTCTTGTTTCCTTTCTGTTCAGCACCCAACCTCTTCCTCCATCTCCGAACGGCATCGACCAATCCTCTTCTTCCTTTGCGGCCTCTGACCAGAACCCGACCCTTCTCCGCCTCTGACCAGCACCCGGCTAAGAACGAAGAGGAGAGAGAGGTCAGGTGCGAGGGGTTAGGGCTCAAAGATGGTGGATGTTCCAGAGTTCAAGGCCCCTGTTTCAAAGACGAATCGAAGAAACTCCGAAAGAAATGTGCTTCGGGTTTCCGAGGTAATTTGAATCTTTTCAGTTTATATTGATATTAAAATTATTGGTTTCAGGCGCTCTAATCTCCTCAATCGATTCCCTTCAGCTGCAAGCCAAAGCAATTAATATTGGTTTCAGGAGATTATGTGAACGCTATAGAGAGTTAAACTGGTGAGTTTCTCTTCTTTTGTTTGGTTAATTTGATTTTGTTCTGGAATTTGATTTATATGCACGAAGGAGTGTGATTTGGGTTCAATTGGATAACGATTGCTGCAAGTGAGTTTGATTTTCTCTTCTTCTTTTTTGGGGTAAATTGGCTAGCTGTGTTTGAAAATTTGTGTGGAGTTATTACAGCTGTGTTTGTGAGATTTCTTCTTAGAGTTGAAAAGTAAGAATGTGAAGAGGAGTGAGATATATATGAAACTTTTGGTTGTTTTATTTTTTTTATTTTTTAGAGAGGGTCTCTTGATTGTATATCTGCTTTGACATGTATGTTCCTGTTGCATTTTATGTTGTGCTTTTCTTCCAGCTGCTTGTGTTTTGCTTGGAAGAATATGAAAGAGAGTGAATCATGCATGTTTGCTTCAAAATGTACAAATTTGAAACTAAAATATCTGAAGGGTGTGAAAACATGAGTAGAGCGTCGCCTAGTATTGATTTGAAACTGAGTTTGATCAGAAACATGCTGAAATGAATTTTGAGCAGCACTATCAAAAGGACAATTTCATCATTCCATCATGCTGGAGTAGTTTAGAATTTAAAGTTGTTTCCTTGTGCAAGAAAAACCAGCCTTCGTCATTTCGGACAGAGGAAAGTAAATGGTTTCTTATCCACATGATTAGGACTTTCTAGTGTCAAATATTGAACCAAAGCTGATAGAAAATTTTATTTGCCCCTATTTTGGTGAAAATGTTCTTTTCTTTTCTGCTTGCCTGCTTTCTTATGGATGTAATACAATTTTTTGTTATGTTTGAAGAGCAGGACCAATAATATCATGCAAAGTAATAGTAACTACTGCAGCCTCTTCTGTTTCAATCATAGCTAAGTAATTGGTGATTATTTCTCTGTTTTGGTGGTAAACAAATGCCTCGATACAAAGATGAGCCTCCTGCTGTTCGTGTTTACACAGTCAATGACGAATCAAGGTCTTTTTTTTTTTTTTTTTCTGTTCCAGTTTGTATAAATTTGTTTTCGACATCTTATTGATCTAATTATTTGTGGCAGGTATTTGATAGTGAGGAATGTTCCATCTTAAGGCAGGGTTTATGATTGTCGAGCTCTTACTTACAGGCAAGACGTCAAGGCAAGAGATATTGAAGACTATAAAAAGCACAAGCTTCCAACGCACCAGGTATATTATCCTCCTGATATCTAAAGAGATCTATCAAAATTCTTGATTCTCATTTCTCACTTTTATTACATTTATTCTTTATACGTAGATCTATGAAACTAGTTCTCAACTCATTGGGACATATTTTTGCTAGGTTCATTGGCAGCTACACCAAGGACTGGAAACTCAAGTTACAAGTATTTTTATCTTATAATAAAGTGCTATTTTTTTCTTTTTTCGTTTTACTGTATCTACAAATCTGTTTTGTCTTCATATGGTTTATTTAGAAGACTTCAATCTTGTTCTTTTCTTTTGCTGTTGTATATGGAGAAGTTTAGGTCATACGTCCCCTTCTCCCTACTCTTTGTACTCTTTTTATCAATAGTATTAATGAGAATTTTCTTTTGCTTACCACTGGTATTCTCATTGTGAAACTTCTCTAGCAAAGAAACTGATTTAGTAATCACTTCTAAAATAGAAATTGAAGCAAAAAGAACGAAAACATAACAACTTGAAATAACAACTGATGTTATAAATGACAAAGGACATCAATTCTATCTATAGAACTTATATCTAATACTGATATATAAATCAATTTCTTATGTAAAACGATGTCATAGTAGGAAACAAAATCAGTTTTTTATAAATCAAACGATGTCTAGAGTCATTTTATACATCGGGAGCTTATAAGAAACTGATGTCTAGAGTCATTTTTAACATCGGCTAAAAATCGATGTCTGGGATTTCCTGATCTTTAACATCACCCACTAAGATATCAGTACATTTTTTTTTTAACATCGGTTTCTTGCCGATGTTAAAGGCAAAAATTCTAGTAGTGAGAAAACTATTACCATAGCCTAATAAAACTACTATCACTGACTGAGAAAGCTATTACCAGCTAACACAAAAGCCACAGTGAAAAATCAAAACAACTATAAGTATACAATGTCGAAGCCTTGTATTGCTGAAATTTGAATGTGTTGCACATATCATAATCCATCAACATGTATCCATAAGCATCATTCACTAGAGTAAGCCGTATAGGAATTACCAAAAGCTACACTAGAGCATCATTCTCTTTGCATCATCGAATCCATCTGCCATGATTCGAATCATCCTTTTGAAAGCAAAGTGCACGCAATTCGAAAGCCCAATCCAAACCACCACCTCGTAGACGAAATTGAAAGCTAGATAGGACCGCGCCTCGGCGCCGTCAAAGATTAAGGCGTAAGAAGTTACTCAGCAATAGGTTTTCTGCTCACGACGGTTGTAGACTTGAGACTTTTCATGGCAGATCTTGTTGACCAGATCATACCGCTGGCTGTGCATTAATCCACCGAGGTTGTAGAACTGCTAACCGACCTAGTAGACACGAAGGCCATGACAGCGATGTCGAGGATGGAAATCACGTGGCTGAGCTGGTTAGAAAGTATCGGATGCTTCAGATCTTAGCTGCTCGCCGTTGTCGCTGCAGTTCTCCTATTCAGACGGCTTGCAGACATCGAGGCTAAGAAATATTGCAGTATGGATCGAGGAGAGCGACTCGGATTCAATTTTGAGCTCCTGGCCGCCGGGCTCAATGATCAGAAGCTTGAGGTTCTTCATCTTCTTGTGTGGCCGCCATTCATTTTCGTTAGAGCAATGATCGGAGCTTTGCAGCTGTTTTAGCTGCGGTTAGCGTCACCGAAGTTCTTTCAGGCCAGAACGGCGCCATCGGACCGTGGAAGTCGATTTCGTGTCTAGGTTTTGGAATTGAACGCTCTGTGTGTGTGTGTGTGAGAGAGAGAGAGAGAGAGAGAGTTGTTGATCTGTAATTGGCTTAAGGGTACGGTTGGGTTTCTTAGGTAAAAGGGTAAAATCGTCAGGGAGGGGAAAATTTGAGTTCTCAAGTGCCTTATGATAACAAAAAAATGTTAAGTGGCCTTCCGGCTAATTAAAGTGTCAAAATGACACTTATGAATAATTTTCTATTGATATTATTAGATGATGAGTATTATGGGAAAATTAGGGACGTGTAGATAGCATATTGGTTATTTGTAAAAGTAAGTTGGAGGTCTATTAAGTAAGGAGGTCTAAATATCAATTTTGGAGGTACGAATAGAACCTCACATTCACTAATCTTAATTTCCGTTTGATAAAAAGGTTAACATTAGTGCTTCAGTTCTTCTTCTTCAAAGATTGTGTTGTTTTTCTTTTATATTTTCCTCGGTTAATCACCTGCAAATTGTGATATAGTAAATCCAAGCCCTAACCTCTCATCTTTCTTCCTTGTGTGATTCTTCTGCAGTTCCCCTCCAAGTTTGGTGACTTGCTCATTTGATCTACATCCCCAAGTTCTAGTCAATTTCCTGACTAGCTTGTTTTGTCTGCTCTTAATGGTTTTTGATTTTTCGGTAGTGTGCATTTTCTCTTCTTTTTTTATTACAAAAATGGTGGCTGAGTGAGCTACCACTCCAAGGCCGAGAGCAACTTGGATATGGCCTCTCCCCAAGAGATGTTTTTCACAAGTTGGGGTTTGAACTAGAGACCTCCTATTACCAGGAGAAACCCTGCAGCTAGCGTCCGCCCCACTTGCAGTTTAGCATGCTTCTACTAGACCAACCCCATTGAGTTTGTAGTGTGCTTTTCACTTGTTCTAGTCAATGGATTCAGAAGAGCTAGAGAATACAAGAAGCAAAACAACAAACCAATAAAATAGAGACAAGCTACAGAGACAGAAATAGAAAGCAGTACAATAAACAAAATGGCCTAGTTACCAAACAACCAGTAACTAGAAATTCAAATTGCTCATTTATTTCAATAATAAAGAAAACCACATAAGATAAACGACATCAAACTAACCATTTGACCTCAACCTCTACTGTTACGTACATACACAGACTTTCTGCAACACTATTGATTTTGATGGAACTATCAAGCTCAAACGTTCACTTAAACAAATAAAGGATCTCCATTAATGGTAGTAAATTAAAATACTTGGGCCCCTAGCGTGGATATACTTCAGTAATATCAGAAACCACTCTTCGTGGCACAGAGCTTCCGGATTTATAAGATGTCTCTGTAAGTCTAAATCCCGATCCTGATGTTTCTGAATCAGTGTTATAATGCCAATAATATGGAGGTCGTGAAGGTGTTGAGAGTGTGAGAGAATGACTGTTAAGCATGGAAACAACTGAAGTCATGGTTGGTCTGTCATTCACATTTTCATGGACACATAATAAACCAATGTGGATGCATCTGACTATGTCATATCTTGAGCTTGTTGTTAATAGGAGATCTATGATATTTGGAATTGTATCATCCCTCCAATTTCTCCATACCTATAAAAAATTACAAAATATTTAAGAAAAAATTATGCAAGTTAGTTGCAGGCTCTAGGGAGAATTAGAGAAGTAATGTAACAAGTTGATTATATATTCTTACTCACATAGCTTAACAAATCGTCTTCATTTTCACCATTCTGAAAACTACCACTCTTCTTGCCAGTAATTATTTCAAGAACTAACACACCAAAACTGAAGACATCTGACTTGACAGAAAAGCGTCCATGACTTGCATATACAGGTGCCATGTATCCACTGTATAGTTACATCCAAATTAGAAATGCAAGTATTTTGGTTCGCAAAAGCGTAAACTGTAAGTTAGAGTGTCAAGTTTACTTACTAGGTCCCAACGATGGTCTTTGTATCTCCTTGAGTTTGATCCATCACAAACAATCTTGCCATACCAAAGTCTGCAATTTTAGGGTTCATATCTTCATCTAACAAAATGTTGCTGGCTTTGAGATCACGGTGAATAATTCAAAGTCGAGAATCTTCATGGAGGTAAAGAAGACCACGTACAATTCCTCCTATGATTTTGTAACGTGTTTCCCAATCCAAAATTCCATGATTGGTTGCGTCTGAAAAAATTTTTGTTAGAACATATGTTATGTGTGCCTATGTTAATTGTTGTGTAACTTACTCTTATCTACCACATATAAAATCTAAAAGAAATTATAAGTATCAAAAATATTAAAGAGGTAGAGGTTACCATACCAAAAATGAAATGATCAAGACTTGTATTAGGTATATATTCGTAAATGAGGAGCCTTTCCTCTCCTTTCAAGCAAAAGCCTAAGAGTCTTACTAAGTTTCGGTGTTGAAGTTGAGCAACTAACGTGACTTCATTTTTAAATTCACAATCACCCTGTTCAGAACTCTTGGAGAGTCTTTTCACAGCTATATATCGTCCGTTATATAGCCTACCCTGAAAGTAAGTTTATAAAATGAATGGAAAAAAATGATTAAAAAAGACAAATATTTGAGAAAATAGAATTGAAAAAGTAAAGCAAAGTTTTTTTACCTTGTAAACTGCTCCAAATCCACCTTGTCCAAGCTTATTTTCATCAGAAAAGTCATCTGTTGCTGATCTAATATCTTCAAAGTCATATTGTAACGATTCCACGAGACTAATTTCTTCCGAAGTATCATCTGAAAAAGGTACTAACTTAAATAATAGTAAACATCGTCTAAAAGCACCAGACCAAGACAAATACATGTCTAGACAGTTCAACTTACCATCAAGTTTTACCCTTGGCTTCTTGACTCTTAAGAAAATGCAAATGCCACCGAGAAGCATAGTGACAAAAGCAATCACAACAACAATTATGATGATGATATTCTTTCCTGCATAAAATCAGTAGGGGGAATAGGGGTCACTTCACGACATAATTTTGAGGGCACCTTGTGTACTGGTTACTGGAGTGAGGATGAATGTACTTTTTCTAAGATAAGATGGCCTCCTGACATATACATAATATAAATATACGAACATAATATTATGTGTGTGTGTGTGTACCTCGCTCAGGTGGAGATGGAGTTTCTGGAGTCGTTGGAGTAGCTGGATCTGGATTCTGGAGCTGGAATATTTACTTGTGAATCGGCTGTAAACATATAGAAAAGATTGTTCTCAAACCGTATATTACAACTTGGTTTAAGAACTCTTGCTCCTGACTTTCCACTGCAACATGCTGGAAGAGCAGAGATGCAATTCTTAAGGCAATTACTGCAATTGACTTTGTCTATGTCCGGAGTGCACTGCGCATGTGCATATATCGTTTCGTTTCCCGGAACAGTTGCATGTCCTGCTGCATATTTTTGACGAGAATCCCCCGAAGCAGCTTTGTCACTTAAAATTTCCAACAAGGGGTTCAGCATCAGCCTGAATGAGACCCAACAGGATCCTCGTCCTCAATACCAAATATTAAGTCTTGAGAGTACCGTACCATGCAAGGCTCTGCCCATAAGATTGCTTCCGTTTTATATGAACAGTTTCGCATGAGACTCTGAGTGGAGTAGTTGAGACAGCTACGACAATCTTCGAGTCCGAGGTCTCCTCTGCACAATGCAATGGCATTAACTTTGTTGGATCCTTGTCCGAGAGAAGAGTTGTGAAAGCCATAGTTGGCTTGGTTTTGGGAAGTGTTGGAAAAGGAGGAGAGGAGGCTGATGAGGTTTTGTTGGAAGATGCTGTCATTAATGTAATTGCCGAAATCGGCACATCTCCAGCAAAATTCAGCTTCCGAAGTGCATAAGACCATCTCCAATGGTTATGTCATTTGCCACATGGACACTCCAACAACTACTTTTGACATGTTATTTTCCTCTAACTCTTATGTCAAATCTGACGTGGAAATAACATATTCATTTAGTATGTCAAATTTGACATAGGCAACCTCATATGTCTTTTATTTTTTTATTGTTTCTCTCTCCTTCTCCCTCTTTCCTTCTCTTCTCTCTCTCATTCTTCCTACCCATAGATAGAATAGAATATATTAAAATAACAAATAATTTTGACACATTGGTTGGAGTAAGATTAGCAAAAAAAGGAAGGTTGCCATGTCACATGTCAAATTTGAATTTGACACAAACTGAAAGAAATATCCATTGGAGATGCTCTAAGACGTCATTTTGGGCTATGGTGGGAGCAACAAGGTGGTGAAGGTTATATGAACGAGGAAGAAAAGAAGCAGCAATATTGAGGATCCCATTTCTCTTTTAAACTCAAAACTAGTTCACATGTTAATTCTGTAAATGTCTTCGAGCTTTAAATTAAGACGCTAACTAATCATGAACCCACTCTCCATTCTATAGAAACGAAAATTCTATGTTGTCTCTATCTCAACCCAGCGGGACTAAAATATTTTAGTTCCATGTCACTATTTTCTGAACTGTTTATAGTCTATTCATATATGGGAAATTCTAGTGTAGTAGTGGGTATCTCATACCCACATTTACAAAAGTGAGAACAAATTTTGTTGTCAAAGTTTTAATTTGAGTCATATTTTGTGTAATCTTAGTTCTAATAATGGTAATTACACCTCTTACGACATTTTACAAGTATTTGAACAAATTCGTTGTCAATGTTATAATCTTAGTTCTAATAATGGTAATTACACCTCTTACGACATTTTTACAAGCTTTTGAACAAATTCGTTGTCAATGTTGTAATTTTTGTTTAACTATATATAAATAGTGTAAATTAATATGGTAACTTTTGTTCTCAATATTGTAATTTTGGTTCAAATACTTGTAAATTTTTGTTCAAATAGTTGTAAATGAGGGTATCTCATACCCACTAGAACACTAGCTTGTCTCGTCATATATATCACATGTGGTTTAGGTGGTTCGTAGTACAATATTGACTAATCCTATTAAAACCTAACAAATTGACTGTGCACAGTGAAGGTTATCAAAGCTTCAAAGAAACATGGAACCGGGGACACCAGGCTAACTAGCTATCTCTGGGGCTGTCATAAACGAGTGACCGCTCAAATTGACTATCGGGGGCTGTCAAAAAGAGTGACCGCTCAAATTGTTTGTGAGAAGAAACAAACGCTGGTGGTGTTGACATGGTTAGTGAAAAGGGTGGACACACCATATTGCAGTGCCAATATAACTATTTACCATATTGCCTGTATACTATTTACCAAGTCTCAATAAACATTCATATGTACCAGACAGATGAGTGCATTAGTGCAGAAGCTAGTTTGGAGCATTTTATTTCCCAGATATTATATTGATGTAGCTTACTTAATGGTAAAATATAGACGAAGGAAAAAATAAAGTGAATTTTTGCAAGATCACAGTTGAATTTGATTCATTTGAGATTAACTTTAACGAAAAGGGACAGTCAAAATTTGAAATTGCATAAACTATACAAAAAGTATATCTCCTCCACTGAAAGATACTTCGGACTGATAGAGCTACCAGCCCTCCACCAACATTATGAGTTCCACCGGCAGATCTATGTACAGACTGGGGCGGGCTCAAGTCCGTCTGAGATTTTTGGGCTTCAAAAAAAAAATAGATGTTTACTTTTCTTTTTTTTAATTGGGTATTGTCCAGAGTCCAGACTCTAGAATCCCAGTAGCCATTCGGAAGTAACTCTCCGCTCCCGACTCCACTCATCGAGTCATCGACTATGGCCTACTCGGAGTTTCGAACTGGAGAATTGTCTCTCACAGTCTCACTCTCTCCTCCTCCTCCTCTCGCTGCATGCGGCTCTCCCTTCTCCATTTCTCTCAGAGATCAAGTCGTATCTACTTCTCTTACTCTCCCTCTTCAATTTGGGGCAATGAATTCAATGTAAGTTCAATTTTGTTTAATTGAATCATTCCAATTTGGGGCAATTTATCGGGTTAAGGATTGATGTGAAATTCAATTTCGTAGGTTGTATTGGATTGAAGATTTCGTGGATTGAAGAATGAAGGTTGCAGTCAAATCTCAAATTCTCTTGCTCTGGAAATCTGGTATGCAAATTGCAGCATTCTCTCCGTCTCCTTGTTCTGCAAATCTGCAATTTATTGTTTAATTGATGACTTGGTGTGGGTTAAATGTGATGCACTGATGTGGGTTTAAATGTTTAATTGATGTGGGTAAGTAGGTTTAATTGATGTGAGCCCATTTTATAGATGCACCAGAAATTGCAATTTGATTCACTCTTTTTTTTTCTGGGGCTTCTGTTGAGCTTTAGTGTTTGTTTTCATGGATGGTACTAGCATCTTGGCACCTAAGATGCTTGCCTGTGGGGATAATCTTTCTGCAGTACAAACCTGTTTTTATCTTTGTCTCTTTGTTATGTGTATTTTTGGAGGTTTAAGTTTTGGTGGAGATTCATAGATAGCTAACATCATATTAATCAATCTCTCCAAGGGTAAATTCATGAGCAATTGAGGGATTTGAGGCCAGCGGGGTGCCGCCGTGCCGGGGTCTGTACAATTGATGGTGGGTTTAGGGTAGCTAAAAAATATATATATATATATATGGTTTAAGAAATTCAAGCCCGCCCAAGATTTCAATCCTAGATCCGCCATTGATGAGTTCCAAGTCCATCCTTGCATACAGGATGTAAAGAACAAAAAACTTAATTTAACTAATGGATAGACTTCTTCACTTGCAAACTTACCAAGCAGAAAGCTTTAGTTCACAACTCTTTCTCCACCTCAGTTCCAGTTTTAACTTCCTCAGAGAAGATAGTAGTAACCACGTGCTAGAAACACCAGAAATGACAATACTAGAATAAAGTGGTATTCACCTGATCAGTAATTGACTAAGAAAATTATGCTAAATTTGGATGTAATGGTTCTTCAACTTTCTGAATTTATTAATTTTAATTCCCATTAGATAAAACCATAAAAAGGTAGAAATCTAGTGCTTCAATTCTTCTTCTTCAAAAATTGGGTAATTTTTCTTTTTTTTATTTCCTCACTTAATCACGTGCAAATTGTGATTTTGTACATTCAAGCCCTCCCCTCTCATCTATCTTCCTCGGATTATTCTTCTGCAGTTACCCTCCACTTTGGTGGCTTGCTCATATATTTGATCTACGTCCCCAAGTTCTAGTCAATTTCTTGACTTGTTATTTCTTTCTAGTCAATTCTTGACTTGTTATTTCTCTACTTTTCTTCTCTCTTTTTTTATGACTTGACGTTTTCTGCTCTTAATGGTTTTTGATTTTTCGGTATTGTGCCTTTTACCGATTCTAGTCAATGGATTCACAAGAGCTAGAGAAAACAAGGGAAGCAAAACAA
>BDJD01005846.1:3600-16677 GCA_002564525.1 Rosa multiflora
ATCCTATGCAAAGGATATGACAATACTCATTCTATTCTTACAAAGAATCCGTAGGGATTTTGTGGATTGATTCAACCAACTTGCGGACGCTTAAATATTTCATGATGTTGGTTGACACGCAAACACGCCGGTCACGTGTTGTGCCATTGTCCACCTATAAATGCTGCTTATGCTACACTCCTAGCACATATCATATGACAACGGGCTTACTCCCCAGATCATCCTATTCAGTCAATTGGATTTGACTATGCTAGAGAGTTTACATCAAAGACTTTCGATGGTTATTGCAATGGGACTGATGTTAGACATCATATTCCCTCGTACACACCCAAATGGTCTCGCGGAAATGACTACGATGGTAGTCCAGACATTGGTAATGCGCACCAATCTCCTTATATCCGCTTGGGGTAATGCAATATCGCATGCAGCTATGCTAATTCGTCTACGACCCACACTCAATCTACCTCTGCGTTACAGCTAGTGACTGGGTACAAGTATCGTACTTACGCATATTTGAGTGAGCCATTTATGTGCCAAATGCGCCGCCACAACGCTCTATGATGGGTCCTTACAGACAAATGGGCAACTACGTTGGATTTGAGACTCCAGTAATCGTCCGCCACTTAATGCCCTTGACAGGCGATCTCTTTACGGATTGTCACTTTGATGAGACAGTCTTCCCATCGTTAGGGCGAGATAAGAACACGGATGTTCAGCAGGAACGACAGGAATTGTCATTGTCTGTCCCCATTATGTCTCATCTCGATCCCTGTTAAAGTGACGAGATCACACAAATATGTTGCAAACATGCCTGCAAGGATGGACGTCCCTACTAGAGGACGTAGCGCCACCCTACACTGAGGTAGGCATGGCGCCAACGCCATAGAGAGTGGTACTTTGGCATTACAGGCCATGGCCCCAGCTAGGATGCGTGGGAGTCCCGTGAGTTTGAAGGATACTTTGGCACATTCCAATCCTTTGATCATCAAGACTCAAAATCCGTCTCATGAGAATCTTCCGAATTGTGGTTAACGTTGGGGGACACCTCAACGTCAGAACCTATTCCTGAGAATATAGAGCTCTATGAAAATTACACTAGTGTACATGAGACGTGGGATAGAAACTCCATCATAATTGTTGATGTAGTTGCGCATGAGTTTGTTGAGTCCGATGATATCGAACCACACTCCGTTGATGAATGAATGCCAATGTAAAGATATTTGGCCTAAATGGAAAGATGCGATCCAGGTTAAGATGGATTCTCTAACGAAGAGGAAGGTTTTCGAGCTAGTGATGCCAACACCTCCTAACATAAAACCTGTTGACTAATGGGTCTTCGTTAGAAAGCGTAATGAGAAAAAGATATGGCAATCTCGCCTTATAGCGCAAGGCTTCTCACAAAACACCATGGAAATGACTACGTTGAGACATATTCTCTAATAATGGACGTCATTGCACTCCACTACCCTGTCAGTTTGGTAGTTTCCAAAGAACTGAATATGCAGCTTACAAATGTGGTCACTACTTATCTATATGGGGATCTAGATATGGAATATACATGAAGGTTCATGGTGAACTTCATTTACCCAAGTCAAGTGGCTCTAGACCACGGAGCGCATTTATAATAAGGTTGGAACGCTCACTAAAGTGATTACTTGATTGGGAAGGGATATGCCCACGCATTTCCATAAGAAGTTTCGGATTCTATCGCGGTTCATGTTGGGAGAGTTAAGGGAAACCGTTGAACACTTGAAATCCAATTTTGAGATGAAGGATTATGGGAGAACACGATTATGTCTCGGTTTGGAACTTGAGCATCGTGTCAATGGATGCTTAGGCATTTTGACAAGGTCAAGCCTTCAAGTACCCCCATGATCGTCCGTAGTCTTGATCCTGAAAAGGATCCTCTTCATTGAAAGGAAGATAATGAAGATGGGCTAGAGGCAGAAGTGACTTACTTGAGTACAATTAGCGCATTATTGTACTTAGCTCAATGCACAAGACCGGACATCTCATTTGTCATGAACTTGTTAGTTAGATATAGCTCTGCACCAACGCGACGCCATTGGATTGATGTAAAAGATATCTTTCGATACTTGAGATGTATGATTGATATGGGCTTGCTTTGTCCCTACAAAGAGATGATGAATTCAGACCCATCACACACCAGGAACGCCGCCAACACTGGCCTGCGTCCACTATCCCCATCCCAAAACGACATGTGTTTCGGAAGGTTTTGCTGATGTTGGGTATCTCTCTGACCCATACAAAGGTCATTCCCAAACTGGTTAAGTGTTCACCATGGGTAAAGACCGTGATATCTTGGAGGTCTACAGAACAGACCTTAGTCGCTATATCTTCGAATAATGCAGAGATTCTTGCTCTTCACGAAGTTGTTTGTGAATGTATATGGATTGGATCCATAATTACGCATGGTCGAACAATTGTGGTTTGAAGTTTACCACAGATGAGCCTACGAGCATATAGGATAATGCTGCTTGTTTTGAAGCAAGACTACATCAAAAGTGACCACACCAATTATAATCAGCAACAACAAACTCTCCTCAAGATCAAAGTGAATTAGGTTCAATCTGAGGACAGTGCGGCAGGCTTGCTCACTAAGTCAACTTTCGAGAAACATGTTGGTAGCATCGTTTGCTGAAGTTATCCAAACTCGAATGACCGTAGTCGTCAGGGGGAGATGCAGACATCAGGGGAAGGTGTCTACATGTATGGTCTCGAAATGTAAAAGGTGTGTTGTGCTATTTTTCCCCTTCGACCGAGGTTATTTTTGTCCCACTGCGTTTTTGTTACTGGACAAGGTTTTTAATGAGGCAACGAGAGGAGCACCACGTTTGGGAGACACAAGGGGGAGTGTTCAAGTAAATCCGGAATATGTGTCTGGCCCAAACTCGAGGTTACTTGCTCTAGTTGAAATAAGGTTTATATTAGAGATATTCTCGGAGAATCTTAGGAGATATTCAAGCCATGTACGATTATGTTTCCATGTACAACTCTATCTCTATGCTTGTAATCCTCTATATAAAGAGGCCTTTATTATCAATGAAAGTACGACTCAATTCTCTCCCAATTCAGTTTTCCTTAAACAGTAAGATAATTAATGTTTTTTGCAATACATGCACCATTTTTTATATATGTTTTTATTTTATAACCACTAGTTATTCAATATTATTATACCTCGAAACTTTTCTTCAAAAGGTGTGGCTATTGCCCTCTTTACCATTTACTATGTTCACCCTACATGGTAACCTTTCAAAAAAAATTTAATAAAATAAAAACTGAAACTCAAGTGCATTTGCAACATGCTAGGCTACTGCACCTCCCATTGTGCCGCCCACATTCTTGCCTCCGCCTTTAACGTACAACTCACCCGCCATCGCACTCTACTTGTATATTTTTTTTCTTTGGCTTCATGACTCCATCGATCCAGTGTTCAATGAGCTCTTAATTTGACGAAATTTGTTGCCACCCACGAATTTTCTCTCTTTTTCTTTTAGTCTCAATTCATTTTGATACTAAAATTTGTTTATATCAGTTTGAAGCCTTTTGTCAACGAGAATATGCTCTATGATGAACCGCCTAACTTATTAGAAGAAAGATTAGAAAGAGAGAGAAAGGAAGACCAGGATAGTTGAGTGTGGCTGCAAATGGAGTGGTGCACAATCTTTTATTCTTCTTGTTATTCGTTTATTTATTTATTTATTTTATTATTCAAAGGGTAATGTTGAAAATCTTAGTGTTAAAAATCAAATGTACGGTGAACAAAGAAAATAATAAAGTGATATTAGCCGCACCCCTTTTAGAATCAATTGGTGGTAGAGCACAAATGTTATCTAAATCTCAATCAATCTTAATCTTCAATTAGAAACATAGTTCCAAGTAAGAAAGTAAATATAAGTAAACTAGAATTAGAAACATAGAAAATGAATATAAATATTCTTTTTAATATTAATTTATCGGTATATTTTTAAAATTATTCATTTATCAGAATACTAATAATTTCACCAAAAATAATAACTTTCCGTAATCCTAATAATATCCATTTATAGGGATTTCTTAAATATATAGATAGAAGGAAACACAAAAGAAACCAACAGAACTCCAAGGCAAAACCAATAGCCCAAACAGAAGGGGCATCAGGCCAACAACATAGAAAGATCAGTTTTTGAATTTATTGCCACTCTTTCAAGCTTATTAGAAAGATGAGAAAAAAGGGGCAAATCTCTGGTTTTGACTGTTTTGAAAACCTTGAAGGCCAGCAATGACCAATCTCAAGTATTCAAATGTACCTAGACAAGAGGGACTTTAAAACGAGCACATATATCACAATTGGAAAGTTCACACAAGAGACTTCATACGGAGTTATGGACCCTGGATAAGAGACTGTCTTAAAACCAGTACAGGATATATGACAAGGGGGAAAGTTCACACAAGATACATAATCTGACTTGTAGAAAATTTAGATCCAGGTATCTGATGACCAATACAAATCCTTGATCCCCTCAAAAGCAATACAACATCCACATGTTTTCTAACTGAACCGTCTATACCAGATACGCATTGGGGCGAGACATTTCTTCAAAGATGAGCTGCAGCGGTGGTGGAAGTAGAGGCCTTCTTGTCTAACTCATCAGGTGACACCTGAATACCACAAATATTAAGTATAGCGTTGCGATATAATACACTATCGGTATAGTCGCTCCCACACAAGCGTGTTGTCTGCAAGACAGAAAATAGAATTTTGTTCACAAGACACAGACAACTACATAAAGGTATCGTTTCAATGCCTGCAAATATTTTTGTTCACTTTTCTTTTTCCTGTTCTGTCATCTCCAAGGAAGTCAAGTTTTGAGATGCCCTATACTCACTACAAGACAACTTAAGCATGATGCAGCACTGACTATTTAATAAGCATATATTTGTGGGATGATCTTAAATGTGTAGACCAAGATGGGGATTTGCCTATCCTCTTCTTCATTTTCTTTCTTTTTTGAATAAACACAGTTTTTTTTATCCTGCTATGCCTCCCTATTGAACAATTCTGTGTACTTCATGTTCATAATTTCCCAGTAGTAGACTGCAACATAGGACAGCTGAGAGGTAGTGACACTGTTAAGTGACCGGCACTTGCACTTGCTAGACAAATTATGGATTTGTTTACACAAATGCATATACTTATAGTGTAGGCATGTGATTTCCTTTGCTGGACATGTTTAACATCTCTGTCTGCAATATAGTGTCAATTGAGAAGTCAGTCTATGTTCCTTACAGTAGTCAATATCTTAAATTCATGGGTAGACCTTCTGAAAAATATGTTCAACATATGGCAGGCAATGCGGCTTTTCAGTGGTGATCCAATTTGGACACCATTCAATCGCCCTCATGACGATCTTCCAGCAAGGTATGGTTCTGTAGTCCTTACTTGTGTGCAACCAGTCAATAGATTTGATACCCTTTGAGTCTCTTACAATGGGACCTTACTTGCAGGAAGGAGTACCTCAAAGCTTTTGTGGATAAAGAAGCTGGTGAACATGCAGTTGCAGCCTGAAATCTGGCTTTTGCTCTATAAATAATGTACAGTGTTTTGGGTTTGATAAATATGTATCATGACAGATGTGCCTGGTGGCTCCATAGTGTTGCCTAAAATGCTTGTATTGTAGAAGCAATAAATTCCGATTATTATGTGTTGATCAACTGGACTATTATATATCTATACCTAACTTTAAAAATGAGTAATTGCATAGTTTTTCCTTGTGCAAGAGAAGGTAGTTGAGCTTCAATGTCTCTCATAGTCGCTTCATTATGTGTCGTACGATAGAAGATAAGTTGCTTTGTTGGAATTTATGGTCCGGAATCATGTTTCAGCGACTTACTTCCTTACAATACCAAATGATATTGCACGGTGCAACCTACTGTGGAAGTATGGATTAACCATGAGCGAGAGAGCTCATACCATGTTAGACGACCATCAAAGCCTAAAAGCTTAATCAAATAATATGGATGTCGAGATTTCTGAATGTTTGATTGATTCATTCGTTGGTATCATGCAGTTGATGAGGTTGTTTGTGGGAGAGCCTGTATGGACTGCTTACAATCGACCACAGGAAGAACATCCAGCTAGGAAGGAGTACATTGAGAGCTTCACTAAGAAGGTTGGAGTGGCATTGGAAGCTCATTAAAGGGCTTCTTCTACTGTTCTTACAAAGTCTTAGTATTATGGTAAAGATCGTCTGGATTGAAGCTTTATATATGCAGTTTGAAAGTTCCCTTGGACCTTTCAACAAAATATATGTAATAATGAAAATCTCATTACTTTTTTCAATATGAAGTTGGACTCTGCTTTGGTGTTTGTGTCTTACAGGGTTTTGCTCTCTACTTTTTCGTTTTCTTCGTTTTTTCTACAAAGATAAGATTGTCAAAGCAAATTGTTCATATCTAAACAGCAGACCAAATTTGTGAAAGAGAGAGCTTGCCCTGTCACAATGGGATTCACATTCCAAAAGAATTTTTGATACCATCAAATGCCATTTTGGCATATATGAACGAAGATAGAATGATTGTTTGACTTTGGCTATTAAGCTATTCAGTAAGGGTGTTTCCAACCCTTTAGTTAAAAGCTAAAGTCATTTGAAAAATTTGACACCCCTAATATCATTACTATTCATTTATATTTTTCATCTCCAACCCCCTTTAATCAAAAGTCATAGCTATTTCATAATTTTAATTATTTTAGATAATTATTTAACTACAATATGAATTTATATAACATACAAATATATCGTCGTTTAATTTTTTTTTTTTTAGAAAATTTTATTTTATTTTTTCAAGTTTTTCTCGTTTAAAACTACATTACTCTATTATTAGCAGTTGAATTTTTAAAAAAAAATTTGATCAAATAAGAACTTCATTAATAATGAACTGCTTACAACGAGTTTTTGGCGACATCTCTTACTTAGAAAATGGCCACTAGGCTTCCCACTGGAAACCTATATACTAACTCTAAACTTGCACTACAACTGTATGACAAAGACAACAAGCGCAGGAGCAGTAAATCCTTGACATCTCACCTCTCGTCCAGCCAGTAAGAACTCTAAAACTAGACAACTCACTTGTGTCGACACTAACTCACCAACCAGAGTCCTCCTGACCAGCTTTTGATCGACCAAGCCAACACTCGTTGTGACCTAAACTCGACCAAAAGGATTGCCGGACATTCAAACCTAGGACTAAAACACCAACACCATCACCTCCCTATTGTCAACACCACAACTCCTCCAACCCAATCCCAGACAGGAATGACCCACTAGAAGGCCAAGGATGATTGTCTATGCCAGACTTTTCGCCACCGTTGCTGACCCAACTCCAGAACAGGAACGACCCCCGAGACTGCGAAAAGAAGATTGTCTCTGCCACACCTTTAGTAGCGACATATTACCAACAATAAAATAAAACCAAACCCTAAACTAACAAATAAACCAAAAAACAAACCCTAAATTAAAACTGGAACAAAAAACTAGAGAGCCCAGTCCTAGCCCAAAAAGATGGACCAAACCCGAGCTTTGACCCAGGAGAGAGGACGACCCCAAGAAGCCTGCCATGCCTCGCATCCCCGCCCCAGCCTCCGTCGCTAGACCACCGCACCACACCGCATTCGAGGACCGCCGACTTGAACCCACTGCCTTTCCCAACGAACCATGAATAAGCACCACCCTAAGCAAAGGAACCCAATCCCAGGCCGGATCCAAGGGTCCCAACCCAGAACAGATTGATCCGATTGGCAGAAAGTTGTGCCTCCAAGCCATGCCACCACCGACCAACCTCCAAACGGTACGACAACACGCCACCACAAGCATGTCACCGTCAGACCTCTGATCCCCCAACACCGAACTAGTCCGCCGCTGAGACCATCGAATGGTGAAACCAAGTCTAAGAACTACTGTGATCTCCGCCTTCCCCATTGCAGCAACTGCTACCTCGACCCACACTCAGTCAACTAAAGTTCGTCCGACGATGGCGCCAGGGCTCGCCGCCGGACAGGGATGGAACGCGAGAGAGAGAGAGAGAGAGAGAGAGAGAGAGAGAGAGAGAGTTTTTAGGGTTAGCTCAGACCTTCTATTTGAAGGTGCATGTTACTTATCTCTTGGGTTGTGAAGTTGAAGGCATTTTGGAGAAGCTATTGCTATATTTAAGAGTATTTTTTTGAAACATTTAAGAGTATTTAGAATTGTTGGGTACATTTAGAAGCACCCTAAGTATATACACATCTCTTTCTCTAATAATAATAATAATAATAACTAAAATACACACACCTATTTTCTCAACCAAAATAAATTTTTTTTTTTTTTTTGAATTTTTCAAGAATTTATAATGGGTCCAACAATTTTAATTTTTGAAAGGAGATAGGTGACTTTCAATGCTTTCATAGTGAAAATATAGGTAACATTATAAAAACACAACTCGCCCAAAAGCTGGCTACGACAAGATTAACTGATTATCAGATAACCTTAAATAACCCTAAAGCAACTTAAAATGCGCTTGTTGTCACCTGCATTCGGCCACGCCAGACATCTACCTTCCCCACGACCCCAACCTGGAAGGCTGGAATCGTAAGCACCCAGTAGTCGACCACCCAAAGGAGCAAAATTAGTAGAAACCGTTGTTCAATAGCGACAAGCGTGGCCCACGATTGTATTAATATTGTCTCAACTTAACCACCTGTTAGGTGTTGAGTTTTAATCACAAAAAGCCTTGGCTTATAACTTATAAATTATATTTGACACTGCTCTAATGTAGGATCTTTGCTCTCCAACAACAGTGTCACCCATAAATGAGAGAAATAAAACAAGCAACATTCATGTGTTAAAAGACTAATTGTTGAATTTTGCAGTTATTAATGTAATATAAGAAACAAAATAACCAAGAGAATACCACTGCCGAAATAAAATTCCAAGTTTCCAACTACCAAAGTCCTACTTAGAGACAAAAAAAAAAAAAAATTACCACTTCCATAGAATTGCTACCTCTTTTGAATTTTTTATTTTGGGTTCTTGTTATTTTCACCAAGGGGTAGCCCAAAATGACGGGACCAAATCCAAGAAAATTATGGATGTTATAGTGTACAGTATATAACCAACTTCTTCCCAGAAAACTCGTTCTCTCTCTCTCTCTCTAAAAGAACCCTAAATCGTATTGCGGAGCCGAAACTACATGGTCAAGGAGCATCCCGTCCAGCACGCAATTTTGCGTGTCCATGTTTAATTTCCCCGATCTGTAGGTAGGTTTTTCGAGTTCAATTTCGAATTGTTTGTGATCCTAACATGAATTGTAATGCGGGGAGGGCAAGCCCACCTATTTGGTGTACTCGATGCCCGGAGGGGGGGTGTCGCTGCGTCTTTGGCGCGGCACTGTGCTGGACTTCGGGTAAAAAAGGCCATTGCGTGCCTCCTTGTGGTCCTTCCCAGTACCTCCTTTTAAAAAAAAAAAAAATAATAATAATTAGCCTGCGTCACTGCTCATCTCATTTTGATGTCGATGGAATCAAGTCGATTTTAAACTCCTCTGCATCATTCTTATCCAAAACGATGCGGGCCACCATCTGACCTAGCCCATTGTCATTGCAACACGACACAAACGTGTCCAATCGACCAATCCCAAACGCATTAAAAGTGAAAGGTAAGTGAAGGCTTGGATAAAGTCCCAGATGATATCGGATCGTATTTGGGCTGGGCTGGGCTGAGATGAAGAAGAAAAAGGTCCACAAGAAGGGCGCAGAGTGTTTTGAAAAAAAAAAAAAAATCAGTGCACATAAAAAGAGAATGACGATACCACTGCCCACTGCGAGTCTCATTTTCTTTGCAATCACAAATTTTTTGACTGGCAAAAGGCATAAACATGTTGTGAACTAAACCACTATTATGAATTCTCAACTCTTATAAGTTTAGTGTTTTAACTATCATGAATACATAGAAACATATGGAGAATGAAAAAGATTTGATGTATATATAACAAAAAATATTGAAAATTATGACTAAAATGAGATTTTGGAGGAAATTTAAGAAAAGACTATTGGCTAGATAAATCAAATGCCCCCTTCCCAGAAGGCCATAACTTCTCTACTTATTTGTTTCGTCTAATTAAAATGCAAGCTATAAAGGGAGGAAAGATGCAAATCTTCGCAACAGATCAACTGCAAATAAATCAAGCCTTTGTTGGGGATCTTCACATCCGGACGCAACTAGATTTGAGTCATTAGCTAGCTAACGGGAGTCGAGTCATTCAGTAACTTTTCAGGGCAAACCTCAAGGCCACAGGTCTCAATCCTATCTTGGACCATTTAGGGCAATTGCTCCTACAGAGGCGTTGTACCTGCAAGACAGAGGTATTTAGGGGGGTGTATTTAATTAAGAGTCTACACGATTTTTTTTGTATTTTAGAAGTCTATGGGAATTCAGCTGAGATTTTAAACAGTCCTTTAAAATCTTGATGTATTCAATTAAGATTTAAAATTATCCATTCAAATCTGCTGATATTTAAAAGTATACGGATTTTTAAAGATTTCATTAAATGCTGGATTTTAGAGGATTTTATAGTGTTTTTTATACATATTAAAACTCAAAAACAATCCAACCACTTCCCAAAAGATTTTGATGGATTCTTTCTCACTCAAAAAATGAAGAACCTCTTCACCCAAAAAAATAAAAAAATAAAAAGCAAGTCTCAATAAGTGACACTCATTCATTTTGTCTTAGACCTATTTTCCCAATATATATCTTCCTCTGCCTCTGCTCTCATCTAATAAATTTGTATTTTATTTTTATCACTATAGCTCTAGAATCCTTAATCCTTCTAGCTAATGAAGCTCACTTTCAATGGTATTATTAAGATGATACATACACACATGATTCTTTTGTAAATTAGATATGAAATAAATTATGTCATTAGTTTACTACTTTATTTTTTGTGTAACATTTTGGCTGGTTAGTTTTCTCTTATTATTCATATATCATTATACACAACATAAAGAATTGTAGATTGCCATACTTTCTTGTCATTGATATAGCATTATAGTTGGATCCATACATCCATTGCTTAATTAAAGAAGAAGAAGAAAAAAAAATTAACCTATCAAAAACATCATAAGGATTTGTAAAATCTAAACAAATATTAGTAAATCAATCCATTATAATCAATTAGAGTCCATATAGAATTTAAACAATCTGTGGATTAAGTAAATTAATTGATTATAAAAACTCAAACAAAGTCTTTTAAAATCTGAATCGAATACACCCCCTAATCTCAGTTTATTTGTTCATGACCAATTCCTAGCTACTCATCCCATTATGCAGCTAGTGGATGTATCAACAACGTACACTAGTGATAACTGCAATTGTCTCTTTACCATTTTAAAGAACAAAAATAATTAAAACTTCGAGATCATCATTCGAGGTTTTGGTTGGCCTAGAAAGGGGGCTTGAATTACTAAGACGATTATAGTGAGTAGCATGCCAGCCAGCACACAAGAGATGAGAGAAGCAGATCTGGTACATAATGATCTTGAGTAGGACCTAATATAATATACAAGAAAGAATATAGTGATCGAAGAGTGAAATGTTGAGGCCTTAACATTCACAATTGGTTTCGTCAAAGCAATATTCATAGAAAAAGGAAAGCCTATTCGTGTCACTATATATACATAACACAATGAAGATAAAAACCCGAAAATTAACTTTACAATGACAGTGACAATGATATCAAGCCCCAGCCTTCAAATTGATAAGCAGTAATAAAATGAGAAAATAGAATGAGATGCTTACTCTTTGGTTGTCGGGAGGAAGAGGATGATGATTCTCCAAATGGTAAAAGCAACACACTGAGTCAATGGAGTACATTGATTTCCATCCATTTTATCCCAAATTCTAAACACCCGAAAGAGAGAGACAATTTCACTACCATCACGAGAATAACTAAACACGAAATTCTAAGCTTACTAACCTTCGGAACGGCGACTAGAAGAACCGGAAAGACCCATGAGTCGATGAGGGTTTCAACTTTCAAGGGTCGGCCCGGAGCTAGCTTGGGCGGAACCGTCTTCTTACACTCTCCCTGTGTCAACAACCAGCCTAACACTCTTGCCTTGCTTGTTATTTGGGTTTTGGGGATTTGAATTACTGAAAAAGGCTTTTAGATGAGACCAATAACGTTCTATTTAGAATTAGAGTTCTACTGTTTGACCCAATATATTGAGCTTCCAAGGAAATTCTGTTACCGACCCAAACATGTCCGTTTAGTTATTCAAGTAAATCAATATTTTGTATTCATAACATCAATGAAAATGTTGTGTGCACCATCAAAATATAGAGGTCGGAAGCAATCGCTTCCAATTTAGTGTTGGCCTTGGTGCATTATCAGCTAACCTTTGCATTTTCTTTCTTAACTGATCATGGTAACCCTTTTGAATCGTAGAAGATATGAGAAATTGTAACTACAACTTGATGAATAATTTTGTATTTAGATTTAGAAAAAGCCTATGATTTTTTTAAATTGGAACTATCTTTTTGCTTGTTTATAGGCCTTTGTTTTTCTCCTTATTGGATAGACCTTATTAAGATTTGCATTACCTCTGTGTACTTTTCTATTCTAATTAATGGTTCTGCTTTAGGTAATTTTGTACGAGGATTGCCACAAGGTGATCATTTGTCACCCTATTTATTTATTCTTGCAGTGGAACCCCTAATTAGAAATTTAAATATTTTGACAAGAAGTCCAAGAACTCATGTGGGTATTCTTACCTCTAAATTAGGTTTTAGAATTTCTAATCTTATGTTTGCAGATGATTGCCTTATTTTGGCTAAAGCTTCTCACTCTGCAACTTCTCATATTGTACGAATTTTAGATAATTTTTCTGCTGCCTCTGGACAACAAATTAATTATCAGAAATCTATTGTTTATTTCTCTTCCAATATTTCTAATTCTATTAAAAGAGATATATCTGATTGTCTTGGTGTTTCTCATAAAGCTTCCATCGGTAGATATTTTGGTGTTTGTTGAAGGAAAATC
>BDJD01005849.1:0-10159 GCA_002564525.1 Rosa multiflora
TAGAGGCCTAGAGGGTTCGAGCAGCTAAAATGGAGAAGAGGAGAGTGTCAGCGAGAGAAGTGAGGGTTAGACTGTTAGAGTAGTGTTAGACAATTTTTTTTTTTCTAATTGGGCTCCATGGGTTCCGTCGTGCAAACCGTTTCCACCCGTTAACTAACGGGTTGGCAGCCCATTAACACGTTAAGTTATTGGGCGGAAATAAATGAGTTTTTAGCGGGCGGTTAATGGGCGGTTAACGGATCATGGGCTGAATTGCCAGGCCTACAAACAGATGCTGGCTGCAGGGGGATGAAGATATATTTGCAGATGCTGGCACCTGTGCTATGGCATTTCGACTCTTACGTGTTAATGGATATGATGTCTCTGCAGGTATTTTTGAATTTAGGTGTCTTGGTCTTCATTTCTCTGCTTTGGCAAAATTTACTTAAATGGTTTACCGTGTCTTGTAGATCGGTTAAATCAATTTTCAGAAGACCATTTCTTTGATTCCCTTGGAGGATATCTAAGGGACACTGATGCTGCATTAGAACTGTTTAGGGCATCGGAAGTCATCATTCATCCAGATGAATCAGTTCTAGAGAAACAAAATTACTGGACAAGGAATTTCCTAAAACAGGAATTTTCTAATAATTTAACTCAGCCTCACAGAATCAATAAGCATATTGGCCTAGAGGTAGCTTTCTATCATAAGTCTCTCTAACTGATTTAATGGTGTAGGTTTTTATGATTCCAAGATAGTTTTTGGAAAATGCAACTTTTGACTGGTTTCAGGTGGTTGATGCTCTTAAGTTTCCTTCCTATGCTACTTTGGGTCGGTTATCGAGCAGGAGGGCAATGATATCTTACAACACCAGCAGTACAAGGATTTTAAAATCTTCTTATCGGTATACCTCACTTAGAAGAATATGATTTATGCTGAACTATTGTGAGGACCATTATTTCTCTTTATACTCTTCCTTTATTAGTTGTTTGAATATTGGGAATGAAGACTTCCTAAAACTGGCAGTGGAAGACTTCAATACGTGCCAATCGATACATCGGGAAGAACTCGAGCATCTTTCAAGGTAGATGTTCCTCCTCCTCCTCCTCCTCTTTTCTCTGTCTTTGAGCTGTTTGTTAGTGATGTTTCCACCTTGATGTCATATGAATCACTGAGAGTGCAGGTTGTGGAGGTTGGCTCTTTTTGGTTTTGTTGTTTCAGACAATGCAGAACACTTTTTTGTGTTTCTTTTTCTTCCTGGAGTATGATTTTTCTTTCATGTAAGCAGGTGGGTTATCGAGAGCAGATTAGACAAGCTAAAATTTGCCAGGCAGAAGCTGGCTTACTGTTATTTCACTGCTGCTGGAACCCTTTTCCCTCCTGAACTATCAGATGCTCGCATATCATGGGCCAAAAACGGAGTACTTACAACTGTGGTCGATGATTTCTTTGACGTTGGAGGTTCCGAAGAGGAACTAGTAAACCTTATACAATTGGTTGAGAAGTATGTTTCATTCCACATTCCTTTTCAATTGGCCATTGCATTTGTTGTTAATTGGTTCAAAGTTTCTACTCTGCTCTAAATATACTGGCTCATGTGTTTAAACCACAGGTGGGATGTGAATCCAAGAACCGATTCTTGCTCCGAGAATGTTGAAATCGTTTTTTCAGCAATTAAGAGCTTAGTTAGTGAGATTGGCATCAATGCATTCGCAAGGCAAGAGCGCAGTGTGACAAATCACGTCATTGAGATTGTAAGAGGGAATCTTTAACTTGTTACTTGTCCATGTTATCATTGCTCTATCTATTAATCAAGTGATAACAAAATGTTTTTGGATAGCAGTAACTGTCTTCCTGAGCATCTGAAAAAGTTTTGAGTACTTCATTAAAATGCCTGATCTCTTTCATTATGAAGTTCAGTGTTTTTTACTCACTGAAATTGGGATTATGTGAACTCCTCTTTGATTTTTCAGTGGTTGGATTTGCTCAAAGCTATGCTGAAGGAAGCTAAGTGGTTGATAAACAAGTCAGCGCCAACAATGGAGGAATACATGGAAAATGCGTACGTCTCATTTGCCTTGGGACCTAATGTCCTTTCAAATCTCTGTTTGGTAGGGCCTAAGCTCTCAGAGGATGCTGTACGGAGTTCGGAATACTACCATCTGTATAGACTAATGAGCACTTTTGGGCGTCTTCTCAATGATATGCAAAGCTATAAGGTAGACAACATCCCCATTATTTGAGATAACAGTGAAAAAGAATTATAATATATGCTACTTTGTAAAGAACTCGCGACTATATTTCAGAGGGAAGCTGCGGAAGGGAAGCTAAATGCTGTAACATTGGCCATGATTCATGGCAATGGTAGTGTTAGCGAAGAAGAGGCCATCAATGAGATGAAGAGCATTATCACCAGTAAGAGGAGAGAACTGCAAAGACTAGTTTTGCAGGATGACAAGGATAGTGTAGTTCCAAGAGCTTGCAAGGATCTTTTTTGGAACATGGGCAATATTTTGCATCTATTTTATGATAGGCACGATGGATACACCGCGCATGACATGATGAAAACTGTAAATGAAGTAACCGAAGAACCCATCATTCTCAATGCAAAGCAAGCAAGTGAATGGCATGTACAGCTAGCTACAAAGAACTAGTTTGTACTCGTTTTGGGTTTAGGAATGTTAAAATAGCAAATCAAATAAATGAGGATACTATTATTGGTTTGGTGGGTTTCTAGATGATCACCATGTTTGTCATCTTTTACTACCTATTGTGGACTATGCATATAGATAGCCATGTTGTAAACTTTGATTTTTCATTGCATATTTACTCCCTTCTCATATGCAGATTGCATTGGTCAAGAGACAAAGCATTCAATGCTTGTTTGATGATTGTGTGTAAGAATCCCTATATAAGGGATCAGCTGCTACGTGTTGCAAAGTATCCCAATTAGTTCATTAAAGACTCTTCATCAATAATAAGCACCAGCTTGTCTTCCGATTTCTCTCATCCTTAACAAAGTATTATTGTTTTTTACTTTGAGGCCTCGTTTGGTTAAGGGAATTAGAGTCTTGGAAAAGGAAACTCAATCATTTCTTGTGTTTCAGATGACAAAGGAAAGTAAACATGTTCCTGAAGGAATGAAACATTTTGGGGAAGATGGTTCCTTCTAAGCCCCTAAGCCCATGTTTGGTTCGCGAAAAGTGTTCCCTTCTTGCGTTTGGGATGCAAAAGGAAATGAAATCATTTCCTCAAGGAAGGAAAACTAAGGGGGAAAGTGGTTCATTCCAACTTCAAAGGAATCGCTTTCTCTCATTCTTTCCTTGCATTTATTACTCACACTATATTATTTTATTACATTATTTACAAGCTTTTTAGCAACTTTCCTGAAAACTTTCCTTATATTACCAAACAACGGAATGGAAAGTTCTAAGGAAATTTCATTTCCCTTCCCATGGGAAAGGCCAAGGAATTACTTTCCTTTCCGTGAACCAAACGAGGCTTAAAAGATTCATTTCTCCCTCTTCTTTTCTTGCATTTATTACTCATTTTTCATTATTTCATTGCATTAATTATAAACTTTTTAACAATTTTTCTGATTACTTTTCTTATGTTACCAAACACTGGAAGTTCGTGGGAAATTTAATTTCTCATCCCATAGGAAAGTCAAAGGAATTATTTTCCTTTCTGGAAACCAAACGAGGCCTGAATGTAAGTGTGAGTGAGTGTGTTGTAATTTGTTTGTAAACAATCACCCATTGTAGTTGATGTTAGCATGAAAGCTTAATACCAACAAAGCAGTATCAGACAAGATCTCTGGGATTTAGTACAAAGTGGGTATGATGAGCCTACTCCAGAGCAAGGAGCCACATACAATCTAGAGTAGAAGTCCACGCTCAAAGATCAAAGAAAGAGAGAGACAAGAAGGCATTATTATTTCTATATCAAGGATTAGATGATTCAACATTTGAGAAGATCGCCGAAACGACAACAAGCAAGGAAGTATCAGACACATCAAGTATAATTTTCAAAGGTGTCGATCGAGTGAAGAGAGTGAGTTTCTTTTTCAGTAATGAGCATACAATATGATGGAAAATGAGCATCCATTTTCAGTAATGAGTTTCTTTTTATCGAAAATGGATGTCAATCTACTTAAATGTAATGAGCATATATGCTCATTACATTTAAGTAGATTGACATCCATTTTCGATAAAAAGAAACTCATTACTGAAAATGGATGCTCATTTTCCATCATATTGTATGCTCATTACTGAAAAAGAAACTCACTCTCTTCACTCGATCGACACCTTTGAAAATTCAACGGCGAGTTCTTGCTGAGGTTCTAAACCCGATCGTTCACGTACATGCCCGGCGACGAAGCTCCGCGTCAATCAAAATCTCCGGCGATGGAATCGGACCGCTTGTCAAAAATGCTGTCGAGAAGGTGATGGACGCATCAGTCTACTTCAAGAAGTAAGATGTCACTGGCGACATACTGAGGGGTGCCAGAGGAGGTGATCGAGTTGATCAGGAAGAAAAAGGTATGCCTAAAAGGCGGGCTGTCAGCGGCGTTAGCTTGCAGAACATGCAACTCCGGCAGCGATCGTGGGATCTGACTCGGGCAGCAAAGCCGGAATCGGACCTTGCAAGGCGTTAATGGAGACGAGCTTCCGAGTTTCCTAGCAATGACTGTGTTTCCGAACAACGGCGTGGGATCCGACCCGATAAGCAGATGTGGGTGCCCATATAATTTATGATTATTTGTAAACTGTGGGCAGAAGTTCTGAGAAGAAAAGAAAAAAGAAAGGAAAATAGTGTCTATTGGGGGGCAACAGACGTCTGTTAAAGGTCTATTTTGAAGGCAATAAACATTTTGAATTGATATAATCTCCTCGTTTTTTTCTTTAATCAAAGTTTTATTTGTCTAATTTTAGGAAGATTAGTTCTCATTCTGGCGACCGAAAGTTCTATTAGGGGGCAATATAGGTTTATTCAAGGGGCAATAAACCTCTCCAGCCCCATATGAAATTTACAACAACATTTTTGGAGACTTCCGGCGAGATTTCATAAACCTTTATTGCCCCCAACGTCTATTAGGGGGCAATAAACATTTATTGCCCCTTTATTGGGAGGCGATAGATGTCTATTTGGGGGCAATAAACATTTCCGGCAACCTTTTTGGGGACCTCTGGCGAGGATTTCAGAGAAGTTCGGTGGGTGGTGCCCAGTGACAGGATTCCGGCGAAAGTTTGCCAGAATCCGGCGGCCGGTGACCAGGCTCCGACGAAGTCTCCTATGGTTTTTTTTTCTCTCTCTCTATAAGTAACAAAGGAGTGAGGGTAAAATAGTTTTTTTTTTTTTAAAAAAAAACTTAATTGTTCAAGGAAAACCTAATTTGTGTTTAGCCCAAACTCTAGGTTACTTGACCTAGTGGTAATAGGATTTAATTAGAAAGATCTAGAATCCTAATCAATGTAGAATTACTTTACTTGTATGATTGAGATTCTATACATTGTAATCCTCTATATAAAGAGGCCCCTATTATCAATGAGAATAGACAACAAATTCCTCTCAATTTCTGATTCTCTAAAACACGTTATCAGCACGAAGCCATAACCCTGAAATCCTAAATTCGTAGCATTCAAATCCCAGAAACCACCGCCGCCACCTTGAAGATCTCAACTCCAGGAGTCCAGAACCGGCGGCCCCACCCCCTGAACCGGCCGGCAAACCACCGAACCGGCCACCGGAAGTAGCAAAAGTCCCTCTGCCCGGTTCAAAGCCTTCCTCACATCCTCCTGCAGCCATACTCGACTACCTGCAGCGTCTCCACCCCAGTAACCCGGAACCGGAAATTTCATCACTGGAACCGGCCAAAATTCCACCGAACCCTCCATCGGAATCTTCCTAACCTTAACCGGCAGAAAGAAAGAAAAAAAAAAAAAAAGAGGGAGGAGGAGGCCCCAGCCCAAGCCCACCTGCTGTAGCCCAAAAAGTTGAGCCCACGTGCAGCAAGCCACCAAGCCCAAGCCGCCAAGCCTCTCTGCCACGTCAGCACTTCGGTCAATGGTCAGTCAACGCCGGTCAACACTTTTCCGGCCACTTTCCAGCAACTTTTCCTGCCACTTTTCCGGCCAACTTCCGGCCACTTTCCGGCAACTACAATAACTTTTTCGACAGCTACAATACTTCCCGACGACATTCCGGCAGCTACAGTCTTCCGCACGACATTTTTCCGGCCAACTTTTCGGTCAAGATTTCCGGCATCTTTTCAAGGTAAACTTTTCTAAAGGTTCCCGTTTTTTTTTTGAAGTTTTTCAATTTCTTCTTCTTTTTTCGGGGACTTCCAAAATCCCTTCTCCTACCCCCCCTTTCTCTACATAGGGGAGACCAAAAGCCGAACTGTGGGGGTTCGTGCTCACTCCAAGCTTGGAGCTTGTAGAGTCCTCCAAACTTAGAGTTTGTTGAGAAGAAAACGATCGACCACATACATCGTTGTTTCGATCTAATCCAAAAAACCCCTCTTGGAATCGGATTTTCTTGGAAGCGACTACGCTCAGAAAAATCCCTAATTTCTTAGAAGAGACTACGCTCAGAAATTTAATAGTTTTTCGTGGTAGCCTTTTTCGCTCCGAAACTAACCCTAATCTTGTGTTGTTTTTTAGGATGAGTTACCTGAACAAGGTGAACTTTGTTCCACTCGAGACAACTGGCGCAGGATACCATAGGTGGGTCCGAGATGTGCGCCAACATCTTAAGGCTGATGGACTTCTGGAAGCCATCCAAGAGCCTAGTCAGAACGTGCTCTCCATTGAGCAAGCTACTGCTTTCGAAGCAAAACAAGCTAAAGCCATAATTCTCATGACAAGGCACATGAATGATGTGCTCCAAAATGAATACCTCAATGAGGAAGACCCAAGAAAGCTATAGGTAGAACTTGAGCATCGATTTGGCAACGTTCGTGACTCTCTGCTTCCTGATTTAGAAGTGCGATGGCATAGCTTCCGCTTTTGTGATTTCAAGTCTGTGCTTGATTATAACTCGGAAGCTCTTCGTATCAAGTCTCTGATGGAGTTTTGTGGCCAAGCCATAACTGATACGATGTTGATCGAGAAGACTATCTCCACCTTCCCCGTCTCTGCACTGATGATTTCAAACAATTATCGGATTGATGTAAATGCAGGAAGCATCACAAGGTTTCATGAGCTCATTGGGGCCATGAACGTAGCTGAAAAGCACGACAATATCCTTGTGAAGAACTATAATGATGGACCCGTGGGAACTAAGCCTATTTCGGAGTCTAACTATAGTCGCGCCCCCAATGGAGGACGCAAGGAGCGAAACCCTAAGAGTAGGGACAATTCTAGACATTCTGGTCCATATGTTCGCCCTAAAGAGGAAGGAAATCGCCGAGAAAGGCGTGTACGGAACCGTGGAGGTCAACGTGTGAAGAGAGAGAGAGGCGGAGCCTCCGACCATGGTGGTAACGCCACAAGAGCATAGGTCGTCCAAATCGCGCCCCAATGGCGCCTCGATCAAGGGAGCCTGACCATAATGATGTTTGTTTTCGATGTGGATCAACTGAACATTGGGCCAAAACATGTACCGCACCCCAGAATGTTGCAAACGCATACAAGACGTATCGTGAAGCAAGGGAAGCAAATTACATGGCACAAGAAGATCAAGACAAGATCCAGAAACTGGCGATTTTGATTAAGTCTTTTTATTTTCCAAGAGATGTAGGCGATTGCTATAGTACTTTTTATTGGATTAGATTTTCTTTGATAATAGAAACAATGATGTACTTCGTTGGATTATGAATAAAATTTCGAGTTCTTTCCATTATGACTCAATTTTGATTCTGAGCATATTACTTTGTGACTACGATGACTGGGCCATCAATATTAATTCAAGGACATGGAATAGCCCAAGTTCCACTTGCCAAATGGCACCTTGATTACATTTGTCGCAGAAACTCTCTACGCTCTTAGGGCAAATTGCACCATATGAATAGCCAACGCATTCCATGCGAAAATGCATGTGGAGAACGGAAATGAGTTCCTTTGCATTACCTCTAATGATTGTGAATAAAGACGCATCTTAGAGAAGTTTATGTGTCTCTCTAGTGGATTCTTTGTCACTATTCGAGCTATTAATCCAATCAAGTTACGAGAGAAGATCTCTTGGATTTAGACACATATTGGCCTGGTCATGATATGATGATCCGTCTACAAAGACTTCATATGGACATCATTTCTCTCGAGCAAAACGAAGTGTGACCGACCCAGCTGCCTAGGGCACTGCCTCCGTCCACCACCAGCCTAGGGCTGGCGCAATCCTTATCCATGACGCCATGGATGGCGTCCATCATGGTGATGGCGCCCCAGGTGATATTGTAATCACCCACTTGCTTCACATAGCGTTTCGGACGCTCAGGCCTAACCAAAATACTCAATGGTTGCTTCTAAGGCCTCTCGCTCGTTTTACTAAGCCAGTTCCTTCGGGAAATTAGGACTGAGACGGTCCTACGCAAAGGATATGCAAATACTCATTCTGTTCTTACGAAGAATCCGTAGGGATTTCGTGGATTGATTCAACCAACTTGCGGACGCTTAAATATTTTATGATGTTGGTTGACACGCAAACACGCCGGTCACGTGTTATGCCATTGTCCACCTATAAATGCTGCTTACGCTACACTCCTACACATATCATATAACAACGGGTTCACTCCCCGAATCATCCTATTTAGTCAATTGGATTTGACTATGCTAGAGAGTTTACATCGAAAGACTTTCGATGGATATTGCAATGGTCTTGATGTTGGACATCACATTCCCATGTACACACCCAATTGGTCTCGTGGACACGACTACGATGATAGTCCGAACATTGGTAATGCGTACCAATCTTCTTACATCTGCTTGGGGTGATGCAATATCGCATGCAGCCATGCTAATTCGTCTACGACCTACCGCCTCTCAATGTACCTATGCGTTACAGCTAGTGACTGGGTACACGTCTTTTGTACTTACGCACATTTGAGTGAGCCATTTATGTGCCAATTGCGCCGCCACAGCGCTCTATGATGGGTCTTTACAGACGAATAGGCAACTACGTTGGATTTAAGACTCCAACAATAGTCCGCCACTTAATGCCCTTGCAAGGCGATCTCTTTACCGCTAGATTTGCGGATTGTCACTTTGATGAGACAGTCTTCCCGTCGTTCGGGGGAGATAAGAACACAGATGTTCAACAGGAATGACAGGAATTGTCGTGGCCTGTCCCCACTATGTCTCATCTCGATCCCTATTAAAGTGACGAGATCACACAAATATGCTGCAAACATGCCTGCAAGGAAGGACGTCCCTACGAGAGGACGTAAGCGCCACCCTACACGGAGGTAGGCATGGCGCCAATGCCAAAGAGAGTGGCACTCTGGTGTTACAGGCCCTGGCCCCAGCTAGGATGCGTAGGAGGCCCGTGAGTTCGAAGGATACTTTGGCACATTCCAATCCTTTGATCATCAAGACTAAAAATCTGTCTCATGAGTATCTTCCGGGTTATGGTTATCGTTGGGGGACGCCTCAACGTCAGAACCGATTCCTGAGAATATAGAGCTCTATGAAAATTACACTAGTGTACATGAGACGTGGGATAGAAACTCCATCATAATTGATGATGTAGCTGCGTATTTCATTGCGCATGAGTTTGTTGAGTCCGATGATATCGAACCACGCTCCGTTGAAGAATGAATGCCAACGTAGAGAGTTTTTGGCCTAAATGGAAAGATGCGATCCAGGTTAAGATGGATTCTCTAACAAAGAGGAAGGTTTTCAAGCTAGAGATGCCAACACCTCCTAACATAAAACATGTTGACTAATGGGTCTTCGTTAGAAAGCGTAGTGAGAAAAAGAGATGGTAATCTCGCCTTATGGCGCAAGGCTTCTCACAAAACGCCCTGGAATCGACTACGATGAGACATATTCTCTCGTAATGGATGTCATTGCACTCCACTACCCTGTCAGTTTGGTAGTTTCCGAATAACTGAACATGCAGCTTACAAATATGGTCACTACGTATCTCTATAGGGATCTAGATAAAGAATATACATGAAGATTCATGGTGAACTTCATTTACCCAAGTCAAGAGGCTCTAGACCACGGAGCGCGTTTACAA
>BDJD01005849.1:11303-21994 GCA_002564525.1 Rosa multiflora
GAGGCAACGAGAGAAGCACCGCGTTTGGGCAACACAAGGGGGAGTGTTGAAGGAAAACCTAATTTGTGTTTAGCCCAAACTCTAGGTTACTTGACCTAGTGGTAATAGGATTTAATTAGAAGGATCTAGAATCCTAATCAATGTAGAATTACTTTCCTTGTATGATTGAGATTCTATACATTGTAATCCTCTATATAAAGAGGCCCCTATTATCAATGAGAATAGACAGCAAATTCCTCTCAATTTCTGATTCCCTAAAACATTAATAAGATATTAGGGAAGACTTCCTTAGAGTGTTTTGGGTAAAGAGGAAGTAAAAAAAACTTAATAAGGTAGGTGGGAAAAAAAATCTCTATAAATGGGGTAAATTAATGGACAAAATCCCTAATAAAAAACTAGCACTCCACAAAGCCCCAATTTCAAAATTGGGGATTCTAAAAAAAGAAAGAAAAAGAAACTGTTGGGGGAAAACCGTTACTACCAAAAATGGGTTTAGGAAATAAAATGAAGGAAATCACTACTATCTTTATCCTATTAGGGTTCATCCTATTCAATGTTCTTTGAAAATGAAATCCATACCATTGCCTGGACCGTTCCATTCCATGTATTATCAAATCCAATTGTATCTATTTTTTACGTACGTAAAAAAACCCCGCTCTGCTAGGGTTGGGGGTTTCGCGGCCGTTGGGCATGGAATTCCTGCAACTCCCCTCTTCCTTGAGGGAAATCTTTTCAGGCGCTGTCTCTGAGGATCGGGTTTGGGCCGCGCTAGTATTGGTTGGACTGGCTGTCTGTTTGGAGTACATTGGTGGCGTTGTGGGAGCCGTTCCGACTGCGGTGGGTGTTGGTGGTGTTGAGTTCCAGATAGGGGTCACGGGTGGAGGATCGAGGTTTGTGGCTTGTGGGACGCCAGATGTCGAATTGTAGTGGTGGGGGAGGGCTGTGGCCTCGGGCTACCAAGATCGGGGTTAGTTGCGCCGTCAGTCATCACGTGGCGGCTGGTAGCATGCGGCGATTTCTGGCCTGCATACAGAGCGCGTCGGTGGCCTGCAGATGGATTTGGGGGTCTGTTTCTGATCCAGATCTGGGACCCGGGTCCTACCCGGTTCTTGAGCTGGTTCTTGGTTTGGGCCTGGTGTCTAGGCCAGCCTTGGATTTGGGCCAGGGCTTTTTTCAATTTCTTTTGTTTTCATTTGATGTTGCTTTTTGTTACTTAGGGCAAGGTTAGCGACGGAGTGTTACCCCCTACTCGACGCATTTCGGTGTGTGGAGGTATGGTGCACCATATCATTGGTACCTTTTTTCATTTCTTTAACAAGGCCAGTGACGGAAGGTTACCCGCTACTCGATGCATATCTCTGCATGGAGGGATGGTGCACCATATCGTCGGTACCTCTTTTTATAGCCCAGGGTCTGTCCTGTTCTTCATCAAATGCTTCATTGCATCCCTTTTTGTTGCTTTTCGTATTGTTTGTATTTCTCAATTAGATGTAGTTTCTACATCTATCGGTTGTAATATTTTTATTTAATAAATATTTGTCAGTTATTTCAAAAAAAAAAAATCCAATTGTATCTTTCAAGCATATCAAATGCGAACAATCCCAACTAAACAATAAGTATACATCAAACACTATACTAATTATAAAATAAAATACCAGGTTATAGAGATAGACCAAAACATCTATCATATTACATTAGAAGGAAAAAGAAAATTTTAACTTGGCTCAGATTGTAGAGTTAACACTCACATTTTACATAAAATAAGATAAAAAGGTTAAAAATCTCATTGTTCTCATTCTTAACGTGTAGGCGTAGTTTTATAATGTTCATTTTTTTTAATCACAAAAAACTCAAGGGAATTGAACATCATTCAGTATCTGCTATCAAACAAATTGATTGAAATTTTTTAAAATTTTGCTAGCATTTCTCAATTAGGAAATACACATTTCAGAATTATGAATTAACAATAAAATTGTCCATATATGGCGAAATACTATAGATATAATGTATTTTTATAAATTGGTCAAATCAGTAATTGACAGGTCAAAGAGCACAGGGTCTATGAACCTGTGCATGTACAGAGTCTGATATTTGGAATCTAGGAATAGTAGAGCAACAGCTTTTGGATACCTCCGAGGCTCCAACAAAAATGAACCATCCATCTGTTCCTTTCACACGGTTATAGAAAGCACAAACACAAACGCACACAGACAAACTCGTCGTTTTGTGTCTCTTCTTGCCCGTATCTATTACCATCTTTATTCCCGTTCCTTCTTCACTTTCCATATAAAAATATATACCACCCCATTTCAAATACAGAGTCAAGAGATTCAAAGCTTTCTCTCTAAACCATGTCCTTCTCCCAGCTCAACACTTTCAGGTGTTGCACCTTTTCCCCATCAGGTTTCTCTCTTTCTCTGTTTGGCTTTCTTTCTTTGTTCTTTGGGGTTTATGCATGATTTTCATGAATTGGGTTCTTTATTTTGTTGATTGATCTTTGCTCTGTTGATGAGTTTTTGTTATCAATGCCTCAATCTTTTAGATTTTCCTGTGAGTGACTTCTGAAGTTAATTTTTGAGATAGTGGTGTGGGGTCTGAAGATGAGTTGTGGGAAATTTTATATTTAGGCTTTATGGATGTTTTAATATTTAGTCTTTGACCTTGTGTAGGACTCTAAGGTAGTATTCAGATTTCACACTCTGAGTCAGTGTTGGTAAGAACTGGTAGAGAACCAACCAGAGGAATACAGAAAAAAAATTATTGTGAAGGAGAGAAAAGAGTTCTCTGTCTTCTGTGTTTATACAAAATGGAGAATGTTATCTATCTTTGAGATTTCAGATTTCAAACTCTCATTCTCTTTGTACTGGTTCTTGCATGAATTTTAGAAAGCAATTTCAAAGCATACGAAAAGGGAAGGCAACAAGAGGACTAAGCCTCATAGGGGAGGAATACATAAGTAAAAAGAAAAACTAAACATATGATATCATCGACTGGAAAAAGGGCTTGATGGATTACTAAGGAAAGTAGTTTGGTGGGCCTTTCAAGAAAGAGTAGTTCCTCAATTTGTACAGATTCTGATTAAAGGAAATAGAAGGGTAATGGATCCATGGAGACCAATACTGGAAGACAGGTTATAATTGTAGTGAATTCAGAAAGACTCAAATGATTGTTTTTTTTTTTTCTCTCTTTCTCTTTTTCAATTTCAACATTCTATACTTCTGTGGGAGGAGCAAGATATTTATGAATTGTGATGTAGCAGGGGACTTTGACGTTTTAGCTACCAGAATTGTGTATACCATTATTACCATCGCTTCCTGTAAAGTAGTCACCACCTGAGCCACAAAAGATGCTTTTAAAAGAAAATAGATTTCTTTAGTTGTTGGTTGTATGATTGAATTATACTACTGATATGAAACCACAAAGACATACCGGACTTTTGTATATGTAAAGCATTTAATAAGAGTTGTCTGATTATCATTTTTTGTGTCATTTCTCCGTAGTGTAAAAGCACTGATCTTTTGGTAATCTGGATTGAGTTTTTGCTCTTAATGTATACATTTCCTTGAAAAAAAAAAAATTAGGAAAAGATCTCTTGCCACAAGCAGCTTCAATAGTTCCAAGGACAAATGGCACAGCAGAAGTAAATACTGCTGTTTTGGTACGCTCAGCCCCACTAGTTCTGTGATTTTCTTATACTATATTATAATATTACTATATTATAATATTAATAATCTCATCATGCTTCTCTTAATTTAAGCAGAGTTTGGAAGGAACTAAACAAAGAATAAAGAAGATGTTCAACAAGGTTGATCTCTCTGTTTCATCATATGACACTGCTTGGGTGGCAATGGTCCCTTCTCCAAATTCCGGGAGGGAGCCTTTCTTCCCTGAATGCATAAATTGGTTGTTAGATAATCAACTTCATGATGGCTCATGGGGTCCTCCTAATCCGCATCAGTTGTTAACAAAAGATGCCCTCTTATCCACGTTAGCATGCATCCTTGCACTAAAGCGATGGAATATTGGTGAAGAACTAATTGACAAGGGTACATTCATTGATATTGCATATTTCTAAGTTTCCTGCATTAATGTTTTATAAATTAATACCCTTTCTTGTTATTTTAGGTCTGCATTTTATTGAGTCAAATTTAGCTTCAGCTACTGATGGAGATCAACCATCTCCTGTTGGGTTTGATATAATATTTCCTTCCATGATTGAATCTGCAATGAATTTGGATGTGAATCTACCTTTGGGAGGATTAACCTTAGATGCTTTACTTCTCAGGAGAGACTTTGAGCTTCAAAGGTATGTTTTTAACTTTCTTCTTGGGTTTTGGTTATTTGGTTAAATTATATGACTTGCAATCCAACTGAGCTTAACATGCAGGTTTGGCTTTGTTATTGGAATCTTGGAATGTTTTCTTTCGTTGCTGGGTGAAAAAGACCAAGTTTCCTTTCTTAGAGTTAAGATATGCATGAGTGTATAGAATGAAATTGGTTCTTATGCTTGTGAAAGCCATGGAATACATTTCTGAATTCCACCCTAATTCATTGTAATTGAAAATTATGTTCCATTATGCCATTGTTTAGAGGCAGCAGAAGCAACTCAGAGGGGTGGAGAGCCTATCTCGCATATATTTCAGAAGGAATTGGAAAGTCACAGGACTGGGAGATGGTCATGAAGTACCAGAAGAAGAATGGGTCCTTGTTTAACTCACCATCAACTACTGCTGCTGCTTTTACTCACCTCAACAATGCTGGTTGTCTTAGTTATCTACGCTCACTCATAGAAAAGTTTGGAAGTGCAGGTTATTACTACCTTCATACTTTCCGAGTTTCCATCAATATTTTTTTTCTTTTTAATTGTATTTGCTACATTGAAATTGATTTAAACTGATTATTCTTAATTTACCTTATCCAGTTCCAACGATTTATCCTCTAGACAACTATGCTCGCCTTTCTATGGTTTCCAGTCTTGAAAGTATGGGAGTTGATCGACATTTCAGGGAGGAAATAAGGAGTGTACTCGATGAAACATACAGGTATCAAATCCGACACCATATGTCTACACCAGTAGTGGAATGTAACTATCATGAAACTGGACTCCACATTATTATTATTTTATTATTCTCAAGTGAGATTGTATTTGTTCTCTTCCATGGGGAAGCATGACATTACCCAACAAACAGATGCTGGCTGCAGGGGGATGAAGATATATTTTCAGATGCTGGCACCTGTGCTATGGCATTTAGACTCTTACGTTTTCATGGATATGATGTTTCTGCAGGTACTGTTGAATTAAGGATCCTTGGTCTTCGTGACTCTGTTTTGGCAAAAATAGTATAATTGAATTGTGCTGTCTTGTAGATCCATTAAGTCAATTTTCAGAAGACAGTTTCTTCAATTCCCTTGGAGGATATCTGAAGGACACTGGTGCTGCCTTAGAACTTTTTAGGGCTTCAGAAGTCATCATTCATCCAGATGAATCAGTTCTAGAGAAACAACATTACTGGACAAGTCATTTCTTGAAACAGGAATTATCAAATAACTTAACTCAGGCTCACAGACTCAATAAGCATATTGATCAGGTAATTTCTAAGATAAATCTCTCTTATCGATGTGGTGATGTTTATCTCTATAACCCCATGGTAAGTCATTAGAAATGCTTGTTATTTGTTTTCAGGTGGATGATGCTCTTCGGTTTCCTTCCTATGCAACTCTGGGTCGGTTATCAAGCAGGAAAGCAATAAAATATTACAACACTGATAGTACAAAGATTTTAAAATCTTCTTATCGGTATATCCTCTAGTATCCTCTTCTTCCTTTCCCCTCTCTGTTAAGAATAATATGACTATTCTGAATTATCATGATGGGTCAGTTTATATTATGTATGTCTCCTGATACTCTTCCTGCGGTAGTTGTTCAAATGTTGGGAATGAAGACTTCCTAAAACTGGCAGTGGAAGACTTCAATATGTGTCAATCGATACATCGGGAAGAACTCGAGTATCTTTCAAGGTGGATGTTCCTCCTCCTCCTCATCCTCTTTTCTCTGTCTTTGAGCTGTTTGTTAGTAGAGTTTCCACCTTGATGTCATATAAATCACTGAGTGTTGGCTCTTCTTGCTTTTGTTGTTTAAGACAATGGATAACACTTTTTTCTGTTTTCTTTTTCTTCCTGGAGTGATTTTTGCTTCATGTAAGCAGGTGGGTTGTCGAGAGCAGATTAGACAAGCTAGAATTTGCTAGGCAGAAGCAGGCATACTGTTACTTCTCTGCTGCTGCAACCCTTTTCCCTCCTGAACTATCAGATGCCCGCATATCATGGGCCAAAAACGGAGTGCTTACAACTGTGGTTGATGATTTCTTTGATGTTGGAGGTTCTGAAGAGGAACTAGTAAACCTTATACAATTGATCGAGAAGTATGTTTTCTTTTCCATTGGATCTGAGGTTGGTCCTACACTTTTGCTTGTGCTCCTAATATACTGACCTATACGTTTGAACCACAGGTGGGATGTGAATGCAAAAACTGATTCTTGTTCTGAGCAAGTTGAAATCATATTTTCAGCAATTAAGAGCACAATTAATGAGATTGGAGCCAATGCATTCCCACGGCAACAGCGCAGTGTAACAAATCACGTCATAGAGATTGTAAGATGGAATTTTTTTTAACTTGTCCATGTTATCATTGTTCTATCTATTGATCGAGTACCAGTAAAATTGCTTTTTGATATCAGTGGTTGTCTTCCCGAGCATCTGACAGTGATTTTAGTGCTTCAATTCATTGAAATATCTAAGTGATCTTAAATTGTGAAGTCAATGTCTTTTATTCATTGGACTTGGCATGATGTGACCTATCTTTGGATTTCAGTGGTTGGATTTGGTTAAGTCTATGCTGAAGGAAGCTCAGTGGTTGATAAACAATTTGGCGCCAGCACTGGATGAATACATGGAAAATGCGTATGTATCATTTGCCTTGGGACCGATTGTGCTTCCAGCTCTCTATTTGGTAGGGCCTAAGCTCTCAGAGGAGGCTGTACGGAGTTTCGAATTCCACCAGTTGTATAAACTTATGAGCACCGGTGGGCGTCTTCTCAATGATATGCAAACCTTTAAGGTACACAACCATTTCCCTTATAATTCTCTTAAAAAAGAAGAGAATTGAAGTCCCATCTAATATTGCGAACTGATGACAAACTTGTGACATTTTTGCAGAGGGAATCTGCGGAAGGGAAGCTAAATGCTGTTACATTGGCCATGCTTCATGGCAATGGCAGTGCTACTGAAGAAGAGACCTTCAGTGAGATGAAGAGCATTATAGCCATTAAGAGGAGAGAACTGCAAAGGCTAGTTTTGCAGAAGGATAGCTTAGTTCCAAGAGCTTGCAAGGACCTGTATTGGAACATGTGCAAAATTGTGCACCTATTTTATGCAAAGCACGATGGATTCACTGGGCATGACTTGATGAAAACCGTAAATGGACTAACCGAAGAACCGATCATTCTCAGTGGATTGCAAGTAGAAAGTAAATGAATGGCAGGTCCATCAACGCTACAGAATAGTGTTCTGTGCCAGTTATTGGACGTGGTTGAAGTCTGGAAGTAAAATAAGCAGCATCATTCTTTTATTTCTTGGATAGTTTTATATTTCTTGTAAACAAAGCGCAGGCCTTGTGAACCTTTTATCAAAATGATCAAACACAGGTAGAAGTTTTTTCTTGTTTTATAGGTCATGGTTTAGCTTCTTGCTTGTTTATTCTAGCATCACAATACAAAGCTAAAGATGACTCACAGCACAAGCCAGACCTGCCTAACAAGAAACCAAGAAAGCCATATTGAGGTCATTGAATTAACATAACTTACAAAGAAAGAGGCCTGTTGAAATCCAAGCAATTTAAATCATGATGCGCGGGAGGTGAAAGTAAGTGGGTTTGGTACCAAAGTAGGTGGCTCCGGCGGTATCACAGTTAAATATGGACAGAGAAAACATACTAATTCAAGCAAGCAGAGATGACCAATAATAAGATACCAAGCAGCAACCAGAAGTGGATCCAGTTTTTGGTGGATCTAGTGGGCTTTGGCGACAAGCTAGTTTTTCATCTTTTTGCCTCGAATTCCTGGAAATGAAGTTGGGTCTTTGTTGGCTTAAATCTTAGTTTTTCTAGTTGTACATCAATTGAGGTCTCCAGGCGACTAGATTTACTATGAAGGAGAGTTAGGTTGTGAGGGTTTGGGTTAGGTTCAAATAAGCGAGCTCATATGTTTTGCAATGAGGGGTACCAATTGACGGCTTGTGCTATCTATGACTTTGATATAAGACAACAATTAATATAACGTACACTCTAGCTATGGAGAAGTAATGAAATCATTTATTCTCTAAAACAAAATCATTCAATAATAAAAACTTATGGATCAGAGAAACAACTCTCTTGTTTTATCAAAATAGCCACACACACACACACACAAAAAAAAAAAGAGAGGAAGCATTGATTGCTCCAAGATTATCCACGTCTCACATACGAAATCTAAAACCTTACATAAAATTATATAATCTTAAGTATCACATGCTATAAAACTAGTCAAGTCTATACGCGCTTATATATAAGAGTTCCATGCACTAATTAATACCATATAAAATAAAATTTCATATATGTCAATTTCCACGACGATCACCTGAAAATTTGGTATTTCTGATGTTGAGGTCACGTTCATGTGTGTGTGTGTGACCAATTAACGATCTACCCAGTAGCCATGCATGCGATCATATATATTAAGAACGATGTGAAGTCTAGTATTTTCCTCGCCAAATAATTAAGAAATGACCACATGCATTATCATCATCTCACAAGAAAATGATTACCTTTAATAATGTGTTAATGTTGGTGTGTGTGGGGGAATTATTATGTGGTCCCGGAATACCACGTGACACTGTCATATGGTGGTCAAAGCCAATAACATTACTCAAATTTTGTGAAAATCATGCAGGAGGGTGAAAAAATACATTAATAATTAAATTAAAAGACCAATAAAAAACAAACACAAATCGTATGGGTCAATAACGACCACCTAATAATTTCCCGTGTGTGCGAGTCTAAAGTTCAAATTAATTGCGATGAGAGTCTCTTGAATTTGGATTCGGATCATCTCATATCCACGTTTTTACGTAAATTTCTTAAACTTTTTATTAGATCAAAATACGTGACAGGTATAAAGTTATAAATTTCTTAACCTTGTTCCACAATGAATTTGTGACTGGTAGATTAGTTTCTTTTTCTAAAATTAGAAAGTTTAAGAGAGAATCCAAATCTAAAAAGTATACAATACATTTTCTTGCAAAAGCAGTGATGTTAATTTGACTTGAACGAGAATAAAATCGCTCACTGTAATCTACATTTTATTCATAATAAAGGCACAATAGAATACAGGTTCGTCGTTCATCTTCCTTTTACATTGTTCTTTCTTAAGTTACTGAAAAGAAAATAATAATGGCTAAATTCAAAAGCACGTACTCTAAACTAACATCCTTTCAGTGGCTACCATTAATATTTATACATGAACCAAATGAAGCCTCAACCAATATGATCTGGAGGCGATGGTTCAACCGGAACACCTATAGGTGGATTCACTGGATTGTTGCCGACTGCCAATAAGATTCGGTCGCCAACCGGCAACGATGGTGATTTTGCTTTAGTAATCTCCATGAACTCCGCAGGAGGAATTTCGGAAGCTTTGGAAAAGAAGATTACATTGGATGAGAACAATAGCAACAGAATGAAGGGAACCCTGAAAACAGTCACTTGTGAACCATTTTTGCTGATCATATACGGATAGAAAATTTTCCTCGCAGGCAAGGGCGGAGCCACATATAGGCCAGTTTGGGCACTTGCCTAGACTGAGTTTTTCTTGTCTACCTTGATTTATATATGTTGGCTGAAGGAAACTACCTAAAACATAGCAGAAAAGGGCAAAACCAGATGAATCTTGCCTTACCTGGGCTGAGTTTTTCTTGTTTGCCTTGAATCTTGCCTTACCTAAGAAACTTTTGTAGATCCGCCACTGCTCGTAGGAGTGGAACTTTTTATAGAACTACAATTAGTTTTTTCTATATTATAAATTTATAAGATCAGACTTTTTGGTTTCTTTATTAAGTAGTTAGTTGAGGACTTGAGATAGGCCTCATCAAAAAGCCCGCGGATCAAGTGGGCCGATGGAAGCCCGCCGGCTCGCAGGGCTTTTGGCCCGGCCCGGCCCGTCAAAAAACCCGCAAAAGCCCGCCTTGGTGGGCCGATGGAGGCCCGCAAAAAAAGCCCGCAAAAACCCGGCCCGCCAAAAGCCCGCTAGGCCCGGCCCGTAAAAGCCTGCTAGGCCCGGCCCATAAAAGCCAGCAAAATATTATATATATATAGAAATATCTATATGTGTGTGTGTGTGTTATATATATATAGATATATCTATATATGTGTGTGTGTTTTTATAAATATATATATATATATATAATATAGACACATATAGATATATATTTAATATTTGTGTGTGTTTATATAGATATATATATATAGAGATATATAGATATATATATATATATATATATATCAATATATCATATGTGTGTGTGTAAGTGTGTTTATATATATATATGTGTGTGTGTGTGTGTGTTTATATATATATATATAGAGAGATATATATATATATA